>APFE031050359.1:54518-97123 GCA_000404065.3 Pinus taeda
AGGTTATTTAGAAGAAGCAGGATGTGGTGGCACAATATTAGCTGGGATAGTCATTATCCTTCTTCTCTATGCAGACGATATTGTTCTTTTGGCAAGGTGCCCTTCTGATCTTGATAAGAAACTCAAGCTTCTTAAGGATTTATGCTCTACCATGGGTATGACTGTCAACACAGACAAAACAAAGTTATGATTATCAAATCTAAGAAGGACACCTGCGCTAATTTTACGTATGACAATAATAACTTGGAGGAAGTGTATTCTTACAAGTACCTAGGAATTGATATCCATCACAAGCTCAACTGGAACCACAGCATTGAGAAAAGGATCAATGGGGGATGGAAAGCTTATTTTGGTCTTGAAAATAACTGTAGAACAGCAAACCTCGTAATGTGGGATAAAAAGAAGTTCCTCTTTGAAACTTTAGTCACTCCAGTTATCTTATATGGCTGTGAAGTTTGGGGCTGCAGCATCTCTAGAGAATCATGGCGGAAGATCGAGCAAATCCAGAAGCGTTTTATAACTTATAACCTGAAAATTAAAAGTAATACGCCATATCCCATTCTCCTTATAGAAGCAGGTCTTTCTTCTATTGAGAGCCTTGCTATGCTCAGGTTTCTGATGTACAAGCACAAGCTCAATAACATAGACAATCATAGACTTCCTAAGCTAGCTTTAAATTCCAGCAAAAATCACCTAAGGCTTAACCGAGGATGGCATAAGGACACAAGGGCCTGGTTAAACTTTTGGGAGATCAATGAGTACGATACTTTGCAAAACATAAATAACATTAAAGATATTGTTACTTCTAAGTTCAAAGAAAAATTATGGTGTGAGAAAGATTTAGCGTCTAAAAGAAAATTAAGTTATTATAAGAAGGTCATCAACCCCACCCTTGAAGATCAAAAGTATCTCTCTATTCTAACTAGCTCAAAAAAGAAAATTAATATAGCAAAGATTAGAACGAATTCTCATGAGCTCCATAGTGAGACTGGCCGCTGGGTAGTTCCTAAAACGCCATGGATAGAAAGGATCTGCCATATTTGTGAGAATAGGAGCATCGAGATGAAAACCACTTCCTCTTAGAGTGCCCTGCATACAACCACATTAGATCTCAATTTCACAACCTTTGTTACAATACTGACCTTCCTAGCCTTTTACAATGCCAAAATTATAGTGAACTGGGGAGGCTTCTCTCCAAGCTTTTTGAGCATAGGAATAAAATCTTAAATCAAAATAAATAATTTGTCTTTAGGTTCGATAGATCATTATTTGGTCTCAGCGGACGTTCATCATCATCATCATCATCATCATCATCATCATCATCATCATCATCATCATCATCATCATCATCATCATCATCATCATCATCATCATCATTTTAAATTATATAAAATATATTTTATTTTTTCAATTTATTATAATTATTTAAACCATTGAAGCACGTCTATTATTTTCAACATGATGATGAAACATATATTACTATATAATTTAAATTTCGTAAAACTTGTTGTACGAAATAGGCCAATTATTATAACTTATATAAATATTATTAGGATTAAATAATAGTGATTCGGTGATAATGTTGTACATACTATCCACTATTAAATTTGTTTCATAATGTTGTGTGTTTTGTGACTTTTTTCTTCCATTCATCTTCTATTATAATGGTATACTTTTCCTCAACCATATTAATAATATCTCTTTTCGTATTCTTAAAAAAGGGAAACTAACGTTCCGTACAATTGAGCATGTTTATGAACTTATATAATACAAAGTCAGGGAATGTATTTCTTCCTTGTATGAATCATTGTGCCGATTTACATTTTTTCTTTTGTGGTTTTGTTTGTTTCTTTTTTCTTGGACCGACATTTTCATGGGACTTTTAAAAAGGAGTTTTGATTGAAAAACCTTTCCCTATGAGTAAAGTTTATATTTTAATGATATTTGTTAAAAATATTGCATGCTCTCTAATTGAATAAATTTTTTTTAAAGATGAAGTATGTTTTTGCAATTTATTGTTTTGCGATGGTTATATATTTCTAAAATATATTTGTATTTTGTCTCTTTCTAACTGTTTTAGTTTTGATACGAGGCATTTTATTATATTCATGGTTGCATTAAGAGTAACATTTTAGTCATTTTTTTTGTTATCATTTAGGTGGTTTATATTACATTAGAAATAAAAATTACATTTTAAATTTATTTTGTTGTCGTTGGTTCATCATGAGGGAAATTAGACCAATAACATAACATAACATAAGTCTTTTGACACGTCGATACCATGTTTGTTTCTTCCAAATGTAGCTACCTTAGAAATTGGGTTAGATTTTCTTGATAGCCTATTTCTACTATACCATCAACAAACATAAGGTGAAGAGTGATAGAAATAACTAGAGACAATATAAGTAGCAAGTATATACATAAGGTCATGCACTAACAAAGTTAATTGGTGGTTGAATATACTTGGGTGGTATCTGAATGTCCATGTTACACCTTTATATTTATAAACGCAATGTTATCCCAATGCCTAGCTAGGATGTTGAGGTTATGGTAAAGTTTGCTCATTTGCCTCTAAACATCCTAAAATCGGACCTTAGGCTTTTGTTGGCTTGCACATCTTTCCTACATAAAAATCCACATAACCATCTTCCTTTTTTAGTAAAGGTTAACTACATAAAGGTATCAAGTCTATCAAGTATGGGTGCAACCAGTGTTCGACACCCCATCCCTAATTTGAGCTAGAATATCCACATCCAACAAATCGTTATGTGTTAGTCTCACCTCCTCCTCATCTTAAGCCAACTCTGTCTTGATAGCGGGTAGGGTAGAAGAGTGGCACCTACTCATGGCTTCCTCTATTAGAGTAGATGCATTATAGGATGGGGTTGGTGTAATGTGACACCACACACCTCCCCCTGCACCACCATATCAGCTAGTAATAGAGATGCTTTGACAAAAATGTATCTTTGCCAATGTGAGAAGGTAGGGATTTAACTGATCCATAAGATAAAGTAAATTAGAATGAATACCTTCGGAAACAAATAGAAGCGTACAAGGTTTATCTATCTCACAAACTTGTGTCTGGGTGTCCCTGTCATTGTTACTGAGAACATATCAATATCAAACAAGACAAATTGGGGAAAACCTTATATAGATGGAGGAGAACTCAAGACACATTGGGTAGTAAATCGCCATAGGGATGAGGAACAAAATCATAAGTTGACAATGAAGTTCATCTTTTGAAATCAAAGACTCTCACTTCACTTCAATTGAGATAGTACTAGTATATTAAGACCTTCTCCAAGAAGAAAAATATTCCCATCTAAATCCAGACTTCTAAAAAATAATTAGGTTTATGTGCTTCCACATCTAAAACTATATATAACTAAAAATTATGTAGTGTAGTAGTGACAAAGGCATTTCCTAAAACTACATATAAAATATTATGTCAAATCGTACATGCCCCTATCCAAATATGAAATATTAGTGAATCAAGCCAAAGAAATGGGAGAGTTTACCTATAGATTTTACCTGTAGAGAGCCCAACACCACTTCGAAACTTTCCATGCCTCCACTCATAAAAAATATATATCCATATATATCATGCCTCATAAATGATAAAACCACTCTAGAGATGAATGTATCCCTAACTTCCTTAATATCATTATGATTTAAATGGTGGTGGCAATATTGTCCCATATCCACGACATCACCCCCCATGATGGCACTATCACAAATATTGACTATCAGGTTGCTTGCTATGGGAAAGGACTATACAACCTCCATTCAAGATGAAGTACCACACAAAAATACTAAGTTCGATGAGATCTCAGACCTCTTACCAGGGTCATCTTTTCCTTCTAACCAACAGTGGATTTCGAAGCTTGTCCCCTATAACATCATTGTAAGTATTGTGGAAAATTATCATCGAGCATGGGGGAGCATAAATATGAAATTTTTAACTCTTGATATTGTGTTTACAGAAGTTCCATATGAATGTCGTCCTAGGTAAGGTACAATACTTGAGTTTCCATTAAGACTCCCACATTTCCTAATTTTTTTGCCACTTTATCACATGTTCTAGGAATGTGAGAGGGAATAATCATTATTATTTTGGATAACTTATTTATTCTTTCCAAACCTCCCTCAAATCTCAAAATTTTGGTAATTTTTGTTGGGTGTGATCCATTCTAAAGTATTTTTACTATCAGTATAGTGAGAAGGGAGTCTCTTTCTATGAAGATATTATTCAATCCTTTCTTAATGGTTACCTAAAGGACATGCTCCAAGTTGAACCACTCTACAACATTGTTTCTATCAATACATACCAATCCTATGACAAGGGTATTTCTGTAGAAATTTCACTTGTAGAACAAAATGATATATGCAATGTCCTAAAGCATAATACTTGTTCTACTTCTACAAAACATTAAGTGGAAGCATAATCGAATTCATGAGCAACGCCAAGTAGAAACATGCATAATTGATCAAGAGAAATAATCACACATAACAGAAGATGTATCCAGGGAAAAGCACCAGCATAAAACCCCAAGCATGTATTATCAATCAAGTGAAAATCGTCTTCACAATACAAAAGGAATTATCTCTCAAGCTATTCAGTTCTCAATGAACTATGATGAACCAACCAAGCCTTGTATATAAAGGCTTTACCTATGGTCCAATCCCTATTTCCTTGTGCAGTTTGCTTAGAAAATAATAGCAAAATCATATGCAATTAATTCCAAACATACCAAGATAACCAATGGTCCAACTACGCAATCCTTGAGAACACTAGTTCCTCAACCATGAAAAAACTACTTACTAGAAATAATCAAGCATCTGATAGTACACTATCCCATATCTGATCTCAACTAGGTCTCTGACAGAACTAACATGCAATAGTTATCCGTGACTGAATTCTCAACTATCTAAAATAATAGTTGTCACATGCATGCAAGCATTAACAAACTATATTTTATTATTTTAACAATTTGTTAAAATAATCTAACTGCAGTTGACTAGTTAGAACTAAGTCAATTGATTCTCTCATTATAGAACTCATACTTATTCCCTCAATGAGTGGAGGAAATTAAGGATAAATTCATCAATCAGTGGGACAACTCATGTGCATGCTCACAAAGACTTCAAATTTGAATTTCCTTAACTAATTAACTCAACTTAATCAATTAATTAATATTTCCAATTGTTGTTAAGACCAAAATTAATTTTATTTCCTATAGATAGACTAGGGATTGCTATAAATAGGAAGGGACCCAGAAATGCTATTTTTAGAAGATGTTATTTTTAGTAGTTTCACCTCTCACACAAGGTGGCCAAAATGCTGATTGGCCAAACTTTTATTTTTAGAAGTGCTATTTTTAGCAATTCTATTTTTAGCACTTTATAAATTTAGTATTTCTTGTTGCACATTTTTCAACACTCCCTCTCAACAAGAAAGGCTTGCTCTCGAGCCCAATCCCGTAACTTTGGAATGTTCTGCATGCAACACATCTACCAAGTGCGGTTGCTCCAGCAACACTTGGAACAAAACTCCCAACTGACCATTCTGTTGGGCTCGAAACATACTCTGATGTTGAAGCTCTACCTGTTGCTGACAAGTGCTCCCTCTCTGACCTCTATGCTACTGGAACATCTCCATGCATCTTGCGTTGTTGCACCCTTCTCTGTGCTACCCTGCACTCTGCAATACACTTGTGCCTTTTGCATTGCTGCAACCTGTATGCTTTGCGTTGTCCTAGGATCCCCTGCACTATAGCTCTCCCTACTGCTCCATCCACATTTGTCTCTACCCAATCAGTCAGTTCCTGCTACTCTACATCGGGGCTCCCGTAGCAAGGTCTCATCTAAGAGGTTGGGTACCTCAATGATCCTGCCCATCCTCCTTGGGACAATCACTCTATATCGCCCCACCTCCTACCTAGAGGTATGGCCACATGTTATCCCTCTACCCACCTAGCTCGAATTTTCCCCCTATTGGAGGTTTCTGCATGAGTAGATGTCTCTACTCGATCTCCACTCAGCTTCCACTGTTGTGGATGTTCCACAACCTCCTGAAGCTGTTGCACCAATCGTGGCTCCTCCACAATCATCTGAGACTTCTTTTGGTGCTGCATGTTGAGAGGGAACACACCCTCCCTCTCAAACACCAAGTCTCCATCAACTGCCTTGTTGCTCAAAGCTTTGCATGCATCTTGAACCTCAATAGCATACAGGTTCTTGACCCATGAACCAATCTGCTTCACCAGTCTAGCGATGATGTATGGAAGGATAACCTTTCCCTTAGCGAAGACTACATCATAGCATGTGTCTTCTAGCATCGCAATCGACACCAAGTTTCTCTTCAGTCCTAGGACATACTTGACATCAGTCAAGGTAAGGCGAGCTCCACACTCCCTCTGGAAAATAATTGTTCCTACACCTGAGACACTATACTTCTCATCATTAACCATTGCTATGAGTATCTAGAGATCTTTCTCCTCCAAATTATTGAATAAACTCTTGTCACCAGTCATGTGGAAAGAAGCTCCCTTGTCAAGAAACCAACCACTTCCCACCATGGATGAAACCATGCATGCAAAGAGTGTGAAATCCAATTCAAACAGTGAAGCAAGTGCCTCACTTTCAGATCCTTCCCTGGATCCCTTCCTGGATTTCCTCTGTGGACAATTTTCAGCATAATGGCCCACCTCATGACAAAAAAAGCATCGCACTTTCGATTTGTCAACCTTCTTCCCATCATTGGAAGAACTGGATTCGGAATGAGAAACCTTCTCCTTCCCCTTCTTTTCCTTACTCACTAAGGCACAGTTCTCCTCATCATGCATAGATGAAGAACTATCTCTGGTGCTCCATCTGATCTCCTCCTGCATCAAATCCAACCATAGTCGATCCCAATCTAGCAGTTTCTCCCTTCCATTCATTGAGGCCTGGTAGCTATTCCAACTCTTCGGAAGGCCAAGGAGTGCTAGACTCACCATATCTTCATCTAATGTCATGACCCCTACACTTGCAATCTCATCCCTGCATGTGATGAGCTTGGTCAGATACATAGAGATCATCTCATCCCTTTCACACTTGATCTTTCGAAGTTTGTCCTTCAGTGCCAACTTTTTCTGATCACTGCTATTCTGATATAAATCTTTCAATGTTTTCCACATCGCATGTAGAGTCTCCTCCCCATGGAGGCTCGAGAGAATGTGATCTCACACTCCCTCCAAGAGAATTCTCATAGCTCTAGCCACACACTTCCTCCATTCCACCTTCTTAGTCTTGTGAGTAGGCTTAATAATTTCTTGATCAATGAAATCCTTAAGGCCATTATCTTCCAAAACTATCTCCATGCGATCCTTCCAAGCTATATAGATTGAGCTACCATCAAGGGCATACTCAATCCTCAAACTATAGAACGCCATTGATGAAATAGATGTGATAAGAACTTAAGATCTATATCCCGAATAATAAACTTCGAATTTCTCCTGCTAGTATATTTTTCTTGCTTGATCACCTGCGCTTTGATACCATGTAGAAATTTCACCTGTAGAACAAACCGGTATATGCAATATCCTAAAGCATAATACTTGTTCTACTTCTACAAAACATTAAGTGGAAGAATAATCAAATTCATGAGCAACATCAAGTAGAAACATGCATAACTGATCAAGAGAAATAATCACACATAACACAAGATGTATCCAGGGGAAAGCACTACCATAAAATCCCAACCATGTATTATCAATCAGGTGGAAATCCTCTTCAAAATACAAAAAGAATTAGCTCTCAATCTATTCAGTTCTCAATGAACTATGAAGATATGAAGATATATCTCATGAACCAACCAAGCCCTGTATATAAAGCCTTTACCTATGGTCCAATCCCTATTTCCTTGCACAGTTTGCTTAGGAAATAATATAAAAACCATATGCAATTAATTCCATACATACAAAGTTAACCAATGATCCAACTATGCAATCCTTCAGGACACTAGTTCCTCAACCATGCAAAAACTACTTACTGGAAATAGTCAAGCATCTGATAGTATACTGTTCCACATCTGATCTCAACTGGGTCGCTGACAGGATTGACATGCAACAATTATTCATGAGTGAATTCTCAGTTATCCAAAATAATAGTTGTCACATGCATGCAAGCATTAACAAACTATATTTTATTATTTTAACAACTTGTCATAATAATCTAACTGGACTTGACTAGTTAGAACTAAGTCAACTGATTCTCTCATTATAGAACTCATACTTATTCCCTCAATGAGTGGAGGAAATTAAGGATAAATTCCTCAATCAGTGGGGCAACTCATGTGCATGTTCACAAAGACTTCAAATTCGAATTTCCTTAACTAATTAACTCAATTGAATTAATTAATTAATATTTCCAATTGTTATTGAGACCAAAATTAATTTTGCTTCCTATAGATAGACTAGGGGCTGCTATAAATAGGAAGGGACCCAAAAATGCTATTTTTAGAAGATGTTATTTTTAGCAGTTTCACCTCTCCTCCAAAGAGGCCAAAATGCTCATTGGCCAAACTACTATTTTTAGAAGTGCTATTTTTAGCAATTCTATATTTAACACTTTCTAAATTTAGCATTTCTTGTTGCATATTTTTCAAGAATTTCCTTGTGAGTTGCAAATTACTCTGCTAAAGCTTGCAATTTTAGGGTTGTCCTTAGTGGTGGAATAAATCCTACTTGTGAATAATATTTAATATTTAAATTATCTAACGAGACCAAGAACATAAGATGGTTTTTTGGATCCAATATCACTCCAACAAAGAAATATATTCGTAAATGTATGAAGATTGCAACTATCTTGTTGGATGCACACGTTCATCCTACACTAAAATTTTATGCATATATTAAAATAGATAGAGAAGAAATATGAATATGATGAGAGAAGAAAGGGATGAAAGAATACTCCATGAATGGAGTAGGAAAATTAAGAGAGAAGAATAATTCATAATATAATAAGATGAAAAAAGTACAGGAATGTTTCAAAAATAACATGTAGGATGAATGAATATGACGAAAGAAATAATTGACCTATAAATTTGAGAAGATAACAAGAATGAACAAAAAAGTGTAAAAGAAAGTCCAAGCGAAAAATAATATTTTTTTTATGTATTAGTAATGAAGCAAAAAAAGGACAATATAAGTGAAAGAAGAAGGAAAAGGAAGATGAAGGTACATGAAGAAGAAGGACATGAATTAAGGTAAATAATAGTATCATGTGTTTATAATGTGTATAATGAATCAATGGAAACAAGATCCCTTAAAAAGTGTAATAGTCCCTAATATTTTTTATGTTGAAAGAAAATGTCAATATGGAAAGGAAAGGCTAGATAAGTCTCAATTGAAATTGAATGTACGCAAATCTATGTAATTCCCAATGATGAAAGTATACCCCCATTGAGGAGAGATTGGAGCTAAATAACCACCTGTCATGAAGGAAGTAGTGGTGTTGAATAAACTCTTATGATTGTTGTGAGAGAGGTTAGTTTGTGGTCATCTGAAACCACTTATCATCTGGGAAGTAGAAGTCGCTTGAGGTTTGTATGGTTAAGGGTAATCCAAAAAACCCATGTTGGTGAATCATTATTTTGATGTAGGGGGAGCGAATGTATAGATATAAAGATATGTTATTAAACATTGTAAAAGAAAAGGTTTCCTATAGAACTAACGAATACAATGACTAGTGAACTAGGTATTATGATTGATGGTAACTTTTTGCTATGGAATTCAATATAAAAATTAGTTATGTTCTTGCAGGTTCAAGGTGGAGGATGAAGTTAATTGAAGATGAAAGGAAAATTCCAAAGAAAAAAATGCAGAAAATTGAAGATGAGGATAGGACCAGTTCAAAGGAAAACTGAAGATGAATAATTCAGAAGTACGTGTTAAAGAGAAGTATGATAGGATAACCCCTACTTGTGAATAATATTTAATATTTAAATAATGTAATGAGAAATGTAATGAAGTATACCAAGCATACAAGTGTACATATGATTGAGATAATGAGATGAATGAATTAAAGTAGGGATGGCTATTTATTGCGAGAATCATGGAGATATTATGTAGGGAGTTGAGGAAATGGATTGAATCATAAATCAATTTCTTTTCATAATTGATATGGTCACTTATTCTTATATATTGTGACCATTTGTACAATACAAAATACAAGCAAGAATTTCATTTTATAATATAATTTCCTCTTTGGATGTTCCTTGTCTAAATTTTTTGTGTCCCTTGATTCAGTATTGGTTGTTAAAGCCAACAGTTAGATTCCCCATCAAAAATTATTTTCAATCTTCCCAATGGGGAAGGGTGTCAGAGGGCATGAACCATTTCACATGTCTATCATAGGATGAGTGATTTTGGCCCCTGTTGGGAAAAGCATGAGAGGGATACATATTTAGAGCTCATAGATTACCTTCTTCCTTAAGGTTTCCTTGGTAGTCTTGACAGGACTAATTACCAATAAAAATGGTTTGCTTGATGTTCATGGTAATTATTTTCCAGGGATCATTGGTTGATTTTTCAATGTCTCGAAATATCGTACTATTCCTTTCCTTCAAATTTTCTCATAAGATGAAACCTATAAGAAGTAGTTACCAAACATAATTAATGATTTCATTTTGATACCTTTTGTACCCCCATTCTAATGTAGTTTGAATGATATTTGCATAAGCTCTATTAGATTTATGGAAAACATCAGATCCTTAATCCCAAAACCATATGGCATAGAAGAATTCATACATGAGGTGGTTTATTGTTTCTTCTTCCCTTTTGCATAGGTGTAATCGAGAGCGCCCTTGGAAACCTCCTCTAAAGTTTATCCTATTTGATGGGATTTGAGTGACTCGGAATCCAAAGGAATGTAGTGAGTTTCGGCCAACATTTGAGGTTTCATTTTTTATTTCAAGGTTTCTCCTTCGAGAGAATGTCTTATCAAATTGCTAAGTTGTATTACTCTTTCAGGTTAAAAATTCTCTCCATTTTATATCCTTGTCTAATTTTATCAAGGTCTTCTTGAATTTAATTGGTATATATAATAATATATTATATATATATATATATATATATATTATATATATATAACAAATGTGAAAATATTTTTCACCTAGAGGAATTTCATCCTTCTCACCCCATAATAAATGTAGAGTTAAATTGAAATTACTCTCACAGATATTAGGAGTAAATAGGTTATGGAATATTATTTTATACATGTTAAGAGGATTTTTTTTTGAAAAAACGTAAACTTAATGGATCATAGTAAAGGATGGTGGGTTTAAATTCACAAAATGAGCATAGTGTAGCATGGAATAGAGAAACGATGTTTGAAACAATGTTTACAAGTAGAGAGCTCACACTGCACTCAGATAATTTTTGAATGTTTTATGTATTTGAATCAAGGAAGATGACTATAACAAAATAAAATAACTAATTAATTAGAAGACATGTAAAAAATACATGGAAGTGAGAAATCAATGAAGTTGAATATGACAATCACAAGTAATTTTGTAAAGAATATGTAGAAGATATATTAAAAAGGATAAACTCTAACAATAATGAAGAGATGAAAGAAGTAAGAATGAACAACAATAAAAAATAATAAAAGAATGTTGTATTTATAAAACATGATGAATTATGGATGTAGCAAAGAGTCCAAGAAGTTATATAATAAGAGAAAATAAAGATAAGGAGGTTTAGAGATATAGAGGGAGTGTTCTTTGTCAAACTATATAAATAAAATACTACAATGACATGGACTAAGGCCTAATAACATGTAAAGAAGAAGTTAATAAGAATGAAGTAAGAAATATGATTTGTTGGTTAAAGATTAAGGGTAGAAAAAAATGATTTAATTGATTTTCCTTATCATATTTCTATATAAATATACTTATGATATTATTCTTTATTTATGATAATTAATTAATTCTAAATTATAAATGTTATTAAAATTCTATATACTATTGTCCATCATAAAAATGGTATATAAAAACATGATGGTACTAAGATTCAAAGGAGTTAGTTTATATATCATTTGTATTATAAGGTGCGCCTCTTTAAAATTTGGTACTTTAGAGGAAGCAACCTCAACCAACAAGAATGGCATTTACCAAAACCAACAATATCAGCCATATGTGAACAGGATTTCTGATGAGTTAGGTATCTTTTTTCAATTTAGGGTTGAAGGGGAGTGGAGTGAATCATTCCGCATAAAAAAATGAGGATCGTTTAAAGGTCTTTTCCTCTTAATGTGGGTCTTTTCTAGCCTATTCGACCTTAAAATGCCATGCCCATGGTGCCATTTATTGAGTTGAGAGGTTCATTTTACAATCTGGCTAAGCAGGAGATGTGTAAGTTTGGCTCTATGTTTACAAAGTTGATTTTTTGGACCAAAATAAAAATCTAAATCATAACAATCAAAATAACTATACAAAACTTATAAATAATTTCTTGATACAATGATCTCATGTGTTTTATCATATACATTGAATTTGAATGGATCATACATTTACCTTCAACAAAACATTTTACCAAATTAAAATTCCAAATTAGGTAAAATTTTAAAAGTCTCTCTTTATCAAAGCCAATTTTATTTCTTAAATCAAAATAAAAAGGTTAATTCAACACAAACAATAGAAAGTCTTGCTTCAAAATCTTTTCATATTTCTTTTAATTAAATATTTCTAAAATGAATCTTTCAAAGGAAAACCATATCCTATGGATATAAAAATCTAAATAACAATTCAAAACATATAAATAATGTCTCAATACAATTATCTCATGTGTTTTATCATATACATTGGATTTGAATGAATCATACATTTACCTTTAACAAAAACATTTACCACATTAAAATTTCAAATGAGGTAAAAATCTAAACCTCTACTCTTTACTAAAGCCAATACTATTTCTTAAATTAAAATAAAATGGTTAATTAAACACAGAACCAAAAATCTTGCTCCAAAATATTTTCATATTTATTTTAATTAAATATTTGTAAAATGAATCTTTCAAAAGAAAACCATATCCTATGGATATATTAAAAAGTTTAAAGGCATAAATGTTTTCGTGTGAGTTGTAATATTTGAAAATATTAATTTGTTGTAGTTTTATTAAAAAATTCGTTATCATTAAAAATATTAATTTCATATAGTTTTGTTATAAATTTTGTTATCTTGTCATATAGAAAGTCTCATTAAAATCTAATATTAATATTGAAATATTAAAATTCTCATTATTATTATTATTAGATATAATAGTAATATTATTAAATTTAATAATTTTAGATTATTATAATAATAAATTTAATGTAATATTAAATTTGTTATATTATAATATATCATTGTATATATCAATTCTAGATATATATTGGACGGAGGAACAAAGAAATAGAGGTGGAGAGATAGAGGGAGTGAGAAAAAGGGAGAGAGAGGAAGGACACGATAGGGGACTTGAGAGAGGAGGAGGAGACTCAGAGAGATAGAGAGATGGATTTGGGAGGGGGGAGAGGGAGGGAAGAAAAAATACATAGAGAGAGAAAACTAGGGAGAGAAAAAAGGGGGAGTGATAAGGGAGAGATAGTGAAAGTGTTTATGTTTTGGGGTGAGATCGAGAGACAAATAAGGAGATATGGGGAGAATGGGGGAGAGAGGGAGAGACAAAATAGAGAGAGAGGAAGATAGTGACGGAGTTGGAGGAAAAAGATAAAGAGAGAGAGAGAGTGAGGGAGGGGGGAGAGGGAGGTAAGAAGAAAGAGACAAAGAGAGAAAGGTGGAGAGAGAGAGAGAGAGAGAGGTAGTGATAAGGAAGATTGGGAAATAATGAGAGAGGAGAGCATAAAGGAAGAGAGATAGAAGAGGGGGGAGAGGGAGCGAAGGGGGGGAGAGGGAGAGGGAGAGGGTGGAACTGATATGTAGATATCGAGAAAGAGTGTATGTTTTGGAGGTGATATCGATATAAAAAAGAGAGACATAGGGAGATAGAGATATAGATTGAAGGTGAATATAAGGAAGAGGAGAGAGACAGAGAGACCAAGGGATAGATAGATATGGAGAAAAAGAGCATATGTGTTGGTAGGGTGATACAGGGAGACAAATAAGGAAAGATGGAGGTAGATATAGATATAGATGGAGTGGGATTGAGGGAAGAATATTTATTGCTCTAGATTTATGGGTTTCAGTGTAGATGATGATTTCTAATTGTATTTGATTTCTTACACTAAAGGATATAAACTAAAGGAGGGAGGAGAGGATGCAAAGAGGGAAAGAAGGGTAGTATAGAAAGACAAAGACACAAAGATGGAGGGGGGGAGAGAGAGAAGGAGAGAGGGTTGGAGATAGTGAGAGGGTTGGAGGGCAAGGGGGGAGAGAGAGAGTGATAGGGGGAAAGAGGGAGGTAGGAGGCAAAAGGAGAGAGAGGAAGGACGTGAGAGAAGACTTGAGATAGAGGAGGAGAGAGGGAGAGAAAAAGTGATGAAGTTGGAAGGGGAGAGAGGGAGAGAAGAAGAAATACATAGATTGAAAAGTGTAGAGAGAGAGAGTGAGTGACGAGGTAGATATGGAGAGAGAGAGAGTGTATTTTTAAGGGTGAGTTAGAGACTCAAGGAGTGAGATATGGAGAGAGATATAGATATATATGGAGGGGGCAGAGAGGGAGAATCACATTTCTTGCACTAGATGCTTTGATTTCAATTTAGATGGTGATTACCAATCCTATTTTATTGTTTCACTAAATTCATTGATTTCAGTGAAGATGATTTCAAACGATATTTGATTACTTGCACTAGATGCATTGATATAAGTGTAGATATTGATTTCTAATCCTATTTGATTGCATACACTAGAAGCATTGATTTTAGTGTAGATGTTTTCTAATTCTACTTGATTGCTTGCACTAGATGCATTGACTTCAATGTAGATGTTGATTTCTAATTATATTTGATTTCGTGCACTAGATGCATTTATTTTAGTGTAGATTCCGATTTCTAATCATATTGAATCGATTGCGTTAAATGCATTTATTTTCAGTGTAGATGTTGTTTTCTAATCCTATTTGATTTATTGCATTAAATGCATTGATTTGAGTATAGATGTTTTCTCATAATCATATTTGATTTATTGCATTAGATGCATTTATTTTAGCATAGATGTTGATTTCTTATTTGATGTAACTAGATGTATGATGGTACATTAATTTTAAAGTGATTGGATTAACAATGTACATTTATTTCAGTGTAAGCACAGCCATTTATTTTTTTTGTTATAGTAATTCATCCTATTAATATTAGAGATCAGGAGAGAGAAGGTATGTTTTTTTTTTAACTGTAACTGTTATAATTTATTAAGAAATCTGATTGGCCCAAGGCCTATTCAACCAATTTTACATAGCTTCCTTTCATTTTTCCCGCCTTGGGAGATTCTGCAAGCCTAAGAAATGCTTGGAGACCTCTTAGAGCTCTGTTCATTTTCCAGCATAAATACAAGTTTTACTGTGGCTTTAGCTGAAAACCACTGCAGATTCTGGCGCATTTTGGGTTGCTGTCACTGTAGGCGGTTGGTTTAGGTATCTGGCCATTGCGTCAGTTGTGGATCCCTCCAACTGAACCCAGAGGCGTCTACAAACAAATGTCCAACAGTATTCTTTTACATAGTTTTCCATCCGGTCCCTTTCTGAATGTAGGAACATCAACATAGTGGATGTCGACAAAGTCCATATGATTGTCAAGGTGAGGTGCATATGTCGCCTTCAGGATCGATGGAAGAAAGACTTGGAAAGACTCCTATTTTCAAATCTCCTTGACTAAGCAATTGCAGGCCTCCATCCTTATCAAGCTGCTGCTTCCCTGTGAGAATGAATTTGAGAAGGAGAAAGTACCCCAGATTTACCTATACCCCTCTTGTTGTGCCCTGTTATAGTTGATATGCCAAAAGTAATAGTCATATACCTCTCGTGCATGTTCAGTGTGATATGATCCTTGCTTCCTGCTCCTTATTCTGATCTGCCCATGGGCTAAGGTATGCAATATGAATTGGCGTTGTTGCCATTGTAGTTGAGAGCTCCCGGTGCTAAAAGGCAACCTTTGGTTGCCATTTCGTCTGCCTCCCTATTCAGACTTCTAAGGATGTGATATATTTTGACTGAGGTGAAATCTTGCAGGATTAGCTTTAATCTATTCAGAGACTTGTTGAGGATTGCATTGTTGAACTGGTCATCTGAATTGATCTTCCTAATGAGGATTTCTGAGTCTCCGAATGCTTGGCATTCTTTGATGCCTTTATCCTGGGCTATTTGGCAGGCTTTTGTGAGAGCAAGAAGCTCTGCCTAATTGTTTGTGGAAATGCCGAGCCCCCAACAGAAATGGACCTTTCTGAGATTGTCTGCGAAGTATATGACTCCTCCAGCTCCCGCAACCCCCGAATTTCCTTTGGAGGCACCGTCAAAGAATATTGAAGTTGTGTTTTGGATCTTCCACCAGTTTTGAAAAGATGCTTCAGACTCTTTGGTTTTCCAAGAAGGAGGGGGGAGGGGAGCGGGGAGGGAACGGACTTTGCTAGAGGGATGAGGGCTGTGGAGGTTCGGCCAAGCCTTTTCAGAGGGGAGAAGGGAAGAGTCAGAGATCAGGGAATGCTGGAGCACAGATTCAATGAGAAGGGCTTTAACAATTGAGGCGGATTTAGCAGGAGAGTGAGAGGAATTATTGAAAATTAAGTCATTCCGGGCCAGCCAAATTTCCCAGCATACAAATTTGGGAATGGAAAGCCATAAGGATTTATTTGGGATGGGTTGAGGGTAGTAATGAAGCCAATCAGAAAAAAGGTTAGCAATGGAGCTGTGTTGGGGCGGGGAGGCGTGCAGTCCAAGAAGAGTTAATGACCAGACTTCTTTGGCAAAAACGCAGTCAATAAACAGGTGGGAGGCTGTTTCTCCTACGTTTCTGCACATTGCGCATCTATGAGGCCCAACAAAGTTTCGTTTTGACAAGTTGTCCCCTGTGAGCTATTTATTCTGCATGAGGATCTAAAAGAAGAAATTAACTTTGGGGAGTCCCTTGGCACTCCATACCTGTTTCTAGAACGATGTCATTCTCAGTCTGTCTTTTTTGATCTGCAGGGTAGAGTAACCCAAAGATGGCGTATAAAACCCAGTTTCACCCCACCCCCATCAGTCTGTGATGTTGCGGTGTACCGGCGCTGCATTTAGGAGCAGTGATTTGAGAATTTCGATTTGATATTAAAGTTGCACTGGCACAGGAGGGATCGCCCATTCGATCCAATTTCCTCTGTTGTCCCACTTAGAGATATCATTCAACTTTCTTATTCCTGCATCGTGGAGCCAGTTTCTGATGTCCCGAATTTCTGCGTGGGAGTTGAGTGGAGGACTGTTCATGATGCGGTCTTTCCAAAGAAGGGTCTTCTCCCCATTGCCCGGGATGCGGTATAGATGTTTGCTGAAGCTGCTTACGCTTTTCCTGCAGAGATTCTAGGTGTGTGCACCTGATGTTGTATTATTTGCGTATAGGTGCCTGAGGGAGATCCCCTGTGCATATTTTGAGATGAACGTTTCACTGACCTGGTGTGTAGGATCTGAATATATTTTCCACAGAAGCTTGCATCCAAGTGACAGGTTAGAGAGAGCAGGATCTCTGATCTGAAGCCCACCGTCCAGAATAGGTCGCTTGACTAGATCCCAGTTTGCCAAATGAATTTTGTTGTGATTGCCTCTGCCTCCTTTCCAGAGAAAGTCTCTTAGAAGACAAGAGATCTGTTCCATAATGTGTTTCGAGGCCAGAAGAAAGGAGGCTTGATAAATGGGAAGAGTAGATAAGACAGATTCAAGTAGAATAATTTTCCCTCCCTTGGTTAGCCAATAACCTCCCCAGGAAGTGATCTTGTCTTTAATTTTGCTAATGATGCCATGCCACAGAGATCTGTTATTGACTCCAGATGTGAGGGGTAAGTCGAGATATTTGACGCTGTCCCATTGTGCGAAGCACTCAAATCTTAGGATCTGGGCTATATTATTGAGGTTATGTTGACTCACATTCCAATCGAAGATCGAACTCTTTCTGTCATTTATCACAACTCCTGAAGCTCTACAATAACTTTTTAAAACAACATCAAAATTGACTGCTATTCTAGTAGAGGCTCCTCCTAGAAGAATGGAGTCATCTGCAAAGAGAGCATGATTTATTGGTTTTGGAGCATTTGTGATTCAGATTCCTGGGAGATCACCTGTGTTCATTTCCGTAGCCAGCTTCCTGCTAAGAGAATCGGCCATGAGAATGTACAAGAATGGAGAGAGAGGGCAGCCTTGCCTTAATCCGCGCTAAGCTTGAAAGAAGGATGTTGGGCGACCGTTGACCATGGGGGGAATCCAGGGGCATGAGATGCAAGCTTTGATAAGATTGATGAACTGAGGAGGAAAGCCAAAGGATCGAAGGACTTGGAGAAGAAAACAATGGTTGACTCTGTCGAATGCGTTAGCCATATCAAGCTTGATCAGCGTCCCCTTCTCTTTCCTCTGTTTGCTGGAATGAATGGCTTCCTGAACTTGGATGATATTGTCCAAGATGTTTCTGCCTTTGACAAACCCCCCTTGGGCATTGGATATTAGTTTTTCAAACAAGGGCTTAATTCTATTTGCCATAATTTTAGACAGTATTTTATAGGAGGCATTGCATAAGGAGATGGGCCTAAACCTGCCGAATGTTTCCAGGTTGGCCTCTTTTGGTATTAGAGCAAGAAAGGTGGAGTTGATGCCTCCCCCAATCTTTGCTTTCCCAAAGAAACCTTGTATCATTTTCAACAAGTCTATTTTGATGATGTCCCAGCAGACTTTGAAGAAGTGTATTGTGAAGCCGTCTAGCCCAGGGGCCTTATCTGGTTCCATTGCCCAAATAACATTGATGACTTCTTCTTCAGATATTGGTTTCAGTAAACCTTGATTGTCCTCATGAGTGATGAGGTGAGGAATATGAGATAGAAGGTCTTCAATGTCTTCTTTGCTTCCTTCATGCCTTGTGCCATATAGATCTTTGAAATGGTTTTCAGCTACAATTTTTATTTGATCAAATTTATTATAGATCTGCCCTTCATCATTTTTGATCTCAGTGATATGATTCTGAGATAGGCGGGCTTTGTATTGTCGGTGGAAAAAGGAAGTGTTTCGATCTCCTGCCTTTAACCAAAGGCTGCGAGATTTAAGTCTCTAGTGCTCTTCTTCCCTTCTGAAAGATTGATGGATGTTTCTTTGAAAGAATGCTTCTTTATTTATAATTTCTGGGGTAATGTGAATCCCTTCCATACCAATTTGCAAGGTTTCCAACTGCTGGACATCCACTTTTCTCTGTTGGGTGATGGGGTTGTGGAGTTTTCTTAGCCACTCTTTAAGAGCTTTTTTGGTGGCTTTTAATTTTTGCTCCCACACAAAACTTGGGGATCCGTTGATGGGGATGTCCCAAGCTGATTGAATAGTTTCCATGAACCCTGCTTTTTCGATCCAAAGTGGACTGAATTTAAATGGAATGGGACCAAGATCTTCTTCAGGGGCCAAAAGGAGTTGTATTGGATTATGGTTAGAGGAGAGCTTGGGGAGAAATTTTGTTGATGTGAGGAGATTTTCCATCAGCAGGGAACTTTGAATTAGAAATCTGTCGAACCGGGCAACGATGTGGTCAGGCCCAGTTCTGTTATTGGTCCAAGTATATTTGCCTCTCACCGGGGCAAAATCAGGAAGATCCCTCTGCTGCATTATTTCCTCTACCAAAGGGAGCAACTGATCTTTGTTGCTGTTTCGCCCCCTTTTTTCTTTTGGCTTCATGACTAAGTTGAGATCTCCTCCCAGGACAATGTTATTTAGGGAGTGTTGATCTAAGAAGGCCGAGAGAGTATTCCAACAGTCTCTTTTTTCTACATAGCTAACAGGAACATATAAATTGAATAAGGCTATAGTTAACTTACTTTCTAAATGCTTGAGCTTCATGAAGATCCAGTGTTGGGTCTCATGGGATTTTGATAGGTGGAACTGATCTTCCGACCAGAGAGTTGCAACGCCTCCTGAGGTTCCCCTTGAGCTGACTGATATGCCTTCGTTTTTCTTCCATTTAGATTTGTTGATATTCTTGAGGGCTTGCCCTTCGATTTTGGTCTCTTGGAGCAAGAGGATGTCTGAGGGTTCTATTTTCATCAGATCTTTGACGGCTTCAATTTTTGGTTGGGTCCCCAAGCCTCTACAGTTCCAAGAGACTATACGCATTATTTACCTGGAGAGGGATTTGGGATTCCTCCCTTGATGGATCTTCCTCTAGTATTTCTTCCTATAGTCATCTCGATTGTGGACTGGCTGCCTTGCATTTTGAGGCGCTCTGCCTCCTCCTCCCTAGCTGCTTTGTGGGTCTTCCTACCTGCTTTCTTCAAGGGTATCTCATAGGTCTCTTCCTCTAAGGAGTCTGAAGGTTCTGGCAATTTTTTCTTCTTTGTTATATCTGCATACGAAGGCCTGAAGGGGTTGCCCTGAGGACAGCCGAGCGATGCCTCTCCGCCTTGCTCTTTCTTTTCCTATGGTTCTTTGGCCTGTGCTGGATTAATCAGATCCGTTTCTTGGGGTTCTGATGGAGAGGCTTCTTCAGAGATAGGGGTCTCATTCAGTTTCTGTTGGGTTTCATTTTCTTTGCCTGGTTTTCTTTGATTATTCCCCTTTATGGCTCCTTTCCCTGGTGCTTTTGCATGGCCCGTTTTCTGGATTGTAGTCCATTGATCTCCCTTGGGGGGTTGGATCTGTTCTTCAATTTTTTTCTTGCAGTGCTTTGCGAAGTGGCCATAGCCATGACAGTGCCTGCATTTAAAGGGGATCTGCTCATAATCCAGCTCTTGGATATGTGACCATCCTGCCACTGTGAGTTTTATTGCTTCAGGTAGTCCTTCTTCCAGATCTACTTCCACGCATATTCGGGCACAGGAGTATTGATCTTTCCTTGTGGCCTGATCAATGTATTTTCCAAGGGAGTTGCCGATGATTTGGAGAGATTTCTGGCTCCAGCAGCGCAGAGGAAGGTGGGGGAGCCGCACCCAAACTGGAACCACAGAAGGAACATCTTGGGTCGGATCGAAATCTGGGGACGATTTGTTTAATTATAGTCCCTGTGGCCCCATGATGTATGGCCCGTTCCTGAAGATGAGGCTCTGGTCTTCTGTTGATTCAAAGACAAATACAAAGAAACCTTTGCGTACAAAATAAGATTTAATTCCTTCATTGATTAGAGGGGTTCAGTTTCTCTTGATCCAGTCTACTACAGATTTGGGCGACGGCCAGAGGCCGGTGAACTTCCCTATGAGCCCTTTATCAGCTAGATTTAGAGCTGAGCGGCAGGTTTCTTCCTCAGGGAGGGCCACCGAGGGAATGCAATCCTTTTTCTTGACGAATTTCTGTTGTTGAGTAGATGGAGGGCGTCTGTTGCATGCTTCGATAATTTTCTGAAATTCTATGACTTCCGGAGGGAAGGGGGGAGGATCCGCCTCCCCATCACTAGGCATGGCTGCCAAAGTCGCAGCTGCAAACGATCACGGCACCAGCACAGGGACGACGCGAGGGCTAGGTCACGCTGTGATTCAGCGCCGAAGGTATGCTTTTTACTACAATAGCTTGAGTTAAATATTTGAATGGTTCACTATTGTAACTACCCTTTTCATATGATCAATATGAAAACATGGCAAAACTTACAAGGTAACAATAGGAATAGTAGAAGAAAATAGTTTGAGATTGATCACAATGAAGACTATTTGTAATTTACCACACTATTATTATTAATTTTTTCTATCATTCAACCTATTACATTGTCACTTTGTATTTAAGAAAATTATTTCGTCATTTTTCATCATTAAATTTATTAAAAATATCTATTATCTCAACAAACTGAGGAAACTTAGCATATTTAAAATTAAAATGACTCTTGAAGACATATTTAGTAATGCTTGAAGTGACTATATTAAGAATTAATTAGTTGTCAAAAATTGTGATACCTAAAATTAAATGAAATAGATGTGCAGTATCAATCCTCGACAATATTGTCTCCCTTCTTTATTACCAACTAATTAATAATAGACAATCACATACACATAGAGAAATATAATACAAGAACAATTGTAACATTCACAATCATTAATGTCCAAATTGAAAAACATAAGAACACAAACCACTCAAAGAAATCATACACGGACATACCATTCAAGGAAAGTAGCATAGACTAAATTAAAGAAAAGAATAATATGTTCATTCCGAGAAAAGAAAACATAATGTAAATTTAAAAGTAGGAATTTTATCTCAAACATATACGTAATAATGATAATCTAAAAATGTGACATTGTTGCCCTCAGCTCGAACCAACCTGGATCCATATAACTCTAGATCTATCATGCATTGAAAGAGATTAAATAACTTTAGGTGCAAATCTTTCCTCAAATTATACAATCCAAAAAGAAAGTTTTCACTTAGAGAAATTTGATCCCTCTTTAAGCATAGATATGAAGTTAGATGAATCTAGATTGATTTCTTAAAACATTATTTTTTTTTTTTCTCTGTAAGACTGAGCTAATTTATATTACAAAAAAACGAAAATTTACATCCAGATTTACAAAAAGGCTGAAGCCTTGTTTCTCCGAAGAGAATTTCCCATGACTATCCATCAGTACATCTGGCAAAAAGAACCAGTCCCTTCCAACCTACTGAACCAACACATAATCGACACAATAGGCTTTTGAGCCAACACAGCGGACAGATAACTTGACACTAAGGACCCATTTACTTGGCATAATCGACACCTGGACTGATATCGACACGTAGACTGACATTCACGGTGGGCCTTGACGCACTAACATTCAAACACATAGAGTAAAACAGAGAAAAGATGGACTGAGAGCTGCATTCCTGGCCAAGAGAGCGGAGAGGCTGCTGTGTTATTCCTCATCTGTCAGGTGAGGCTCGTCCTCCTTCTTTAACCCCTTGACCTTCTTGTCTTCCGCCTCAACTGGGCGCATCCCTCCTTGGGCGGGCACTTCACTGGTTCTGGCTTCTTCAGCTTGAGTGGGTTGCCTTAAATCCACCCTGGGGACCTGCATATCAACCTTGGGCACTGTCAGGTTGTCCCGAGGCCTTCGGAGGTCGCTACAGTGCTCAACAGTGACTGACACAATCAGCGTATTGTTCTCCAGAGTGTAGGGTATGCGGTATTTAACTGCGGGATGTTCCCAGTGACCGCAATCCATGGGTTCTCCCCTTCCTCTTCCAATTTGCTGGCCAATTGTTCTGCGCGGACTGCTACCTTGTTCCTGAGGAATGTCAACAGAGGAAGCGGGTGAAGTGGCGGGCCTCTGAGTAACAATACGGCCCCTCGAACCTCCTCTGCGACTGCTCATCCTTAGCCGCTCAGACATTCTGCAATCGCTCACCAGAATCCTTGGTAAAATCCTGCACCTGACCAGGGTGTGCTCTGTTGCCTTCAGAGTCTGCTCAGGTCTCTGTAAGCTATGCTGGAATACAGCATGGTAAGCACTCTTATGGATTGCCATAATCCTTTGTCCAGGACGCGCATTGAATGGCGCCTTAACCCAGGTTGCCTTCCCCAGGATTGTCCCTGTCCCCATAAATTTCTCTGGAGCCGAACGGTTCTTCACCTCGCATGAATTCACCTGCGCATTTAATGGCTTGGCGTGAAGGTTTATGGTGGCTTGTCCGAGCTGATAGTTGCCCATGTGACTCGCCACCCGCCATT
This sequence comes from Pinus taeda, assembly GCA_000404065.3. Lineage (NCBI taxonomy): Eukaryota > Viridiplantae > Streptophyta > Pinopsida > Pinales > Pinaceae > Pinus > Pinus taeda. Next base: position 78,327 of record APFE031050359.1, read on the forward strand.
CAGTCATCGTAAGCACCCGCATCCGGGGTTCTTAAAACATTATTTTACTTACCTTACTAAGGTTTATTAAATTATATAGTCTGGAAACCTTATATTATATTATATATATGTATGTAACCTTTTATATATTTATGTCCGAAGTTGATTCATTGTTAAACGATTTTCATGAAATTCAAAACAAATATATTTCTATTTGAAATTGTTCTATTATTAATGTTTTTTATTAAGAAAAAAGCATTTACAAAATATTATTTAAATAATTATATCTATTAATTATATATCTAACACATTTATATCTGTATTTACAAAACACTAGTATACTCTTTAATTATGGTTATTTTAGACATAACACCAATATTTTCAAGAAAAAATTATTCAATTCTTTGTCCCTCAAAACGACAATGTAGGTATACATAAATCAAATTTAACAAATAAAATTATTTCCGAAATAAATTTCTCCCTGATTAAATTTTTACTTAATATGCATGTAGAACATGATCTTTCCGTCAAAATTAATATATCTTTTAGTAAGAATTTATGAGTGGTTCATAAAGTGTAGAAGGTGCAATATTTGATCAGAAGCCCTTTATAAAACTCTCTTTAAAACGTCTTTATCAATTATGTAAATTGTCTGAAAATAAAGTTATCCTAAATTATTTTAAAATCTAGCATAGTAAAGCATATTTTTAGATATAATCAAATACAAAGTGTATAGAAAAAAGATAATGTTAGCTGTCATTACACTTGGGATCTTAGTACACCAGTTCCTATGGAAGGTTCACTTCTGTGTTGTCTGTCACAAGTGAGCACGTTGTCCGGTGATGGAGGAATTTCACACAAATGATGAAGTAGCCCATAACAACTACAAATTGTAACGATTTTCTTCAACTTATAGGGTAAAGTCCAGTATCATAACGTATCGTACTATGCAGAATCACCCATGGAAAGTTCCAATTCCTGATATCCATACTTATAGATACTTTAACTTTAATGTCTACACTAGCGAAAAGACAACAGTTGAATATGTAATGCTGCAAGGGTAATGAAAAGTGAAATTTCTTATGAAGAAAAAAACAAATTGATCAAATTCATGCTTTATAGATGTGATTAAATCTTGTTCTTTATTATCATCTCCACAATCCTAATGTAGTTTTCGCAAGATTTCCTTTGCTTAGAAAAATATTATATCGCTTGTTACAAACCTTACTGAATTTATATATGCATGATGTGGATACAGAGCTGCAGTATGGTTTTACATTTAAAAGAAAACAGATTACCCCTCCCTATTATGGAAGGTTAAAAAGATTAAATCACATTTATATTGTTTCATCATCTTCTCACAAAGTCATTTTTTTCCATACTAAAAAGTTAAATTACATTAATATGATATCATCTCATCACGCAGCCATCTTCCTAGAATTTTGTGCAGCTGGGTCAAGCAATCCCATTTTATTTCCATATTTTCAAAAATTACAATTCAAATAAAATCAACGCCACTTAGACAGATAGCATGCTATATATTTATTTGCAGTATACTCTTTATAACTTCCTTACGTTCAAATCTAAAAAGAAGACAGCCGTATCGTCATATATATGGAGTTTGGTGCCTATTTATATATAGGATTATAAAATTAAAAATTTATTAAAAAAAATTGATGTATAAAATTTTATTTTTAAAAAGAACTGTTAAAGTGATTTTAATATGCTTTCGCGAGACTATTTCTTTCGCTTTTGCATATTGAGAATATAATTGCTATTATCTATATAATATAGGGTTATTTTGTTGTATTTTTTCATTTTTCATTAAATAATTTATTACAAAATTTAATATATCAGGTTATAATGAGCATTATATTATTATTTTTTAATAAAAAAGGATAAGTTAATACTTATTTTTATATTTTTCTAAGGAAAAACTATTTGACATGGATGTCTAAAAAGGATATGCAAAGGAAAGAAATACAAAAAGAAAGATTTTGTATAACCGGAAAGATTTTGATTTAACTTTCTTAATTTTGAACTTGTATATCTTTTACAGAATCATGTTTTTTTGTGCTTAAACTAGATTTTTTGTTTTACTAAAGTAGCACAACCACATAAATAAATATGATTCATATAAGCGAAAGACATATATCAATCACATGAAAACAACATCATTATTATTATTATTATTTAACAATAATTATTATTATTTATTATTAATAAATAAATATAAATAATAATTAATACATTCATTTTTATTTTTTAATAATTATAATTAATTGTTATGAGTTATTAATATTAATTATTAGTAATTAATAAATTAATTTTTAATATATTAATAATTTTTAATTAATTATTTGTAATTCTTAATATTATTATATTTTTAATTATTAATTTAAACTTAATGGATTAATTCCAAAATCCCAAAGTATTATAAATTCAAAAAAATAATATTAAACCGAAAAGATCAATATTATAGACCCAAGATATATAAACCCTAAGATAAATATTATACACCCAATGGAATAATAAACCCAAAGGATTAATACTAAAACCCAATGAAATTAAGTTATTTTTTTGTAAGATTTACAGGACTACATCTTCATCATGTCTAATATATCACCCTGATGGGGGAGGGGAATTGAATTGATGACTTCACATGAAAGAGTGTTTTAACAAAGCACCTAATCACTATCTATCCAAGACCCCATGGAGAAGCCTAAGGGAATAATATTAAACCCAAGAAATAAATATTATAAACCCAAGGTATATAAACCTTAAGATAAATAATATAAACCTTAAAAAAACATGGTTCACTCATGGTTGATTTTCATATTGACACAATCTTTGTGACAATGTGAAGTTGGATTATGGTTAACCATATTTGATTTTCATATTGACACAACTTTTGTCACAATGCGATGTTGGATAATGGTTGACCATGGTTGATTTTCATATTGAGACAATATTTGTCACAATGCAAGACCATGGTTGACCATGGATGACCATGGTTGTGACAAGATGATGTTGGACCAAGAAAAACAATATGACCAAGGTTGACCATAATTATATATAATTGATCATAATTAATTCTCATATTAAGACAATCTTCCAAACTTCCAAAATCTCTAAACCATAATGTTATTATTATTAGAATAATAATGGTGGGAAATTAAAAAAAAACATGCATATAAAAATTATTAATTATTATAATATTATGTTTGTTTCGACTGATTATTTAATTAATTATTTATCAATGGTCAAATTCTATATTTTAACAATTTATTTAACTATATTTTAATCTATAAATGATTGTTTGTTGATGTGGTGAATGCAGTTGTACCTATGGCGCAATTTGCTTTGTGAGCAATTGCCTCAGGAGCGAGCCGCAACCATTTTTCATCTTCTGTCTCCCATTTTCTGAGTTGTAATCAAAGTTCAAGGTCGTAAGTTAAAGGTCATGACACTATCAGGTAATTGAGTATTAAAGTTTGTGGTTAAGCCGCAACAGGGACTCATGAGAGAGGAACATTGTTGCTCACTAAAGCTATTGCGTACTGGAGGTGACATGATTGAAGCACGAACGATGATATTGGAAAGTAGAACTGGAGCGCATTGGTGAATTGTGCACTATCTTGGAAGTCGACTGGTAAGAGATACTGAGTGCTACGATTGGTAGCCTTGATGTGTGCTTGGAAAGTACATGGAGCCACGGCGTAGTTGAATAACATTGGAGCTGTTAGATCCGATTGTTGTGCCACTAATATGCATAACTCCGAGTTTCGAAGCACCAACCATACAGGAATAATTTTAGAAGGCGTGAATCCCTTCCTCGCTACGTGAGCCGGGGGCACTGTGAGTGGTGGAGCCGTCGGTGGTGTTGGCTGCCTGTTTTAAGTAAACGTCCGTTTATCGTGGATAATTGGAACGTGTGGTGGCTCTTTGGTTTTGGAGGGGTAAATATTTTTTTCCAATTGTGATTTGTGACTGTGGATTAGGGTTTGGAAACGGTGATCTCTCCTCAGGGTTGGAATTTGATGGGCAAAATGGCAGTCACAAAGTATATTGACCGTATTTCACGTTTAAAAATTTTAGAAAGCCGTTTTTTGTGATGGGCTTTCAAAGTTCTGAAACGTATTTTTTATTGTTCACTTTTTTGCAAAAACGTCATTACTACCCTCTTAAACAATAGTCTTATAAAAAAGTGCATTAATATTTGGAATTCTCTAATATTTGTTTTTATTGAAATAAATTAATTTCATGTTATTTAAAGTTATAAGTGTATGTTATTTAAAATTATAGGTATATATTTGATAGCAGTAATATATTATGTTGACTGATTAATAATTAATTACCGTAATATTTGGAATTTATATTATAATATTTGTTTTTATTTAAATAAATTAAATTTATGTTGTTTATATTTAAATAAATTAAGTTTATTGGGTTTATTAAAATTGAATTCTATCTAGATTTCATGATATTATGATGGTGGAGAGGATAAGCATTGTGGAGGATAGTTTTTGGTCAACTCCAAAGTTTTTAAGATGGAAATTTTTTTTTTGAAGTTTTTTGTTTATTCGGTGAAAGAAATCTATTTGTTTTTACTGAAATTGTAACATTTAAATTATCTAATAGAAATCCAAATTCAGAAATTAAAATAGGAGTAGATTGATTGCAATAATAATGAGTTGGGTGTGAGTAAAATAGATTTCTAGATTTACTCATAAATTTTGTATATGTGTTTGGGAGAAGCACTGAATCTCGATGGTTTGGGAGTTATGGATCCCATCCATGATTAAAACAACCTTTATGATTCAACAAATCATTTAGTGATGGTCATGTTGTTTTTTTCTTATTATAAATATGTGAGAAAAAATTAACACAGTGGTTTGATTGAAAAGTATTTTTTTAATTAAACCTTTATTGATGAAGGGTCGATTTATTATCAAAACATTTTGATTGAAGAGCAAAATTTTAGACATAACGTTAGTTGACGGCCAACATAAAAACCCAAAACGTCAAAAAAAATTATTTGACAGGTAATAAAGAATCCAAATTCCAACCTTGTCTCTCCTTAACCTGAATCGAATCTTGATTCATATATTTAAGGAAATATAATCTTTTAAAGTGCTACTTCAGCCGTAAAAAAATAAAAGATTTATATATGAGGTTGAAATTTTGGAAATATAACTTTGCAGGTCGTGTGAGTTGTGGAGTACACATATTAAAGATTGATGATGCTAGACAATTGTCTTGATGCCCGAACGTGTTGCACTAAGTGAGGAGCTGCAAAAATATCAGGTGCTATGGAAATGAGTGAATTTGATTTGAAATTAGATTATTTATCTAAACATTTTTATTTTTTCTTTTCCCATAGTAGCTTAAAAAATGTTGATTGATTTGAAGATTCAGAAAGGAAGCAACCAAGTTGGATAACAGATCAATTACGTGAATTCGAAGTTTAAAAGGTAAATATTGATGGAAGAATACGATTTCTAGTTAATAGCAAGTTGTGATGAACTAAAGCCGGGGAACTCGAGGAGCTACAACTCCATCAATTCAACTAAACCCAGGCAACTTGAGGAACTGCAACTAGAGAGGCAACTTGGGAAACTATGACTCCATCAATTCACGATTGGGAGAAGCAAGAGACTAAGACAAAAGTGTTGTTGAGAATGTGTGTAAAAGACAACAATATACCACATATGTCATACTACAAGGCATCAGATGAGACCCAATTAACTCGAATGAGACCCAAACAACACCTAAGGATTTATAGAAGTAAACAAATACAAATCGATTACTGTACGTAAAGAGAAAGCTTATTTCTATTAAAATGGAAGGAAATTAAAGCATCATTAAATTTATTTCAAGAATTAAGGAGATTAAAGATAAACTTGGAAATACAAGTGAAGTAGTCTATGGCACTAACACAATCACTCTAAACTTAAATGGAATGCTAGATGAGTATCATTTGCTGATCACAGGTGTTGTAGCAAGTGAGAGTGTTCTCACTTTTATTGAGTTTGAAGGTATACTGATGTAGGAAGAAGAAAGACCAAAGAACCTTAAACCTCAAAGTTTTGATTTGGTGTTGATGGAAAAAGGAAAACCACATTTCAAAAGAAATCTTTGTGAAGGTAATAAAAGTAGGAAAACCACCACATGGAAATCTATCATTTGGTAAGTCATTATTTGCAAAACCACAATTAGGTATGACATTTTAAAAGGATGATATTAATTGTCATTACTATGGCAATTTTGGACACTCTAGATATTTTATGACAATAAAATACCATCAGTGCAAACATACAAATAAGAGCCTTGCACACTAGTAATTTTGTTGATATAGGAGAAAGAATGAATCATGTGATAAAAAAATTTAGACTATTTGTTATAAAGGTTGCATTATTTGTTGAAATAGATAATCCAAATACTTGGTTTGTTGATTTTGGTGCCTCCATAAATGTCTAATAATATGCATTAGTTTGGGAACTTTCATGAAACTAATAATGGTGTGAATATATATATTGGGGATGATTGTTCACACAAAATTAAAGGCTATAGTGATCTATCAGTGACATTATCTATTGACCTTGCTAAGCTATTTCACAATGTATGTGCTTGGTGTTAACAAGAACCTGATCTCAGACTCTATTGTAACTGATCAAGGCTTGAAGGTAGAATTTTTAAATTCACATTCTATGGTGGTAGATATGTAGGATCACTTCAATATCATTGCAACAAGATTTAGGATTGGAGCTTTGTATAATCTCAATGAGACAACAAAAGTCATCAAGAATTGGCATCTATGACCATGACAAAAGAAGCTTTTTAACATCAAAGGTATGACCACATTAATTACCATGTTGTATTACTGCTTCATAAATGAGGAATGGTAGAATGACTTACAATATTTAAGAATGAATAATTTTCATGTGAATAGTGCCAATTAGGGAATCTGCATAGGGAAGAGTTTCGTACATATATAGGTAAAAGGAAAACCAATGTTCTAAAACTTGTGCATACAAATGTGTGTGGTCCCATGTAGACTAGATCATTAAATGGAGCATATTATTTCTTGATATTTATTGATGATTGTAAACACACATGACGATACTTCATGAGAAAGAAAAGCGATGTATTTGAATATTTTAATGAGTTCAAAAATATGGTTGAAAAATAAACATGAAATTACATAAATATCCTTCGATTTTATCAAGAGGGAGAATATATTTCAAAGGAATTCATCAAGTAATGAAAAACCCATTTAATTGTACAAAAATAGATAATACCATATACTCCAGAGCAGAATGGACTACTTGAAAGGAAGAATAAAACCCTGGTAGAATATGCATGGAGCATGTTAAAAGGTAAAATCCTTGCCAACCATTTTTGGTTTTAAGATATTAATATTGTTTTTTACTTGAGAAATAGAAGTCCAACTAAAAATTTTCATCATAAGACTTTGTTTGAAACACTTTATGGTTATAAACTGACAATAAATTATTTCAGAATATTTGGAAGCAAATCATTCTCTCACATTCAGAAAGAAGATAGGAGGAAACTTGACTCAAATTATTTTAAGTGTATCTTCATTGGTTATTTTTTATTATCATAAAGCATATAAATTGTTTGATCCATATGCACATAAAATTCTTGCAAGCAAAAGCATATTATTTCATAAGCTTGGAGATGAAGTCCATAAGGACGATAGGTATGATGCATGTCAAAGAGGAATAAAATGATAAGAATGAACATAAAGAGGAGGAAGTATCTAGTGATTTGGACACCTGTAGCAGCCATAGCACAGTAAAAAGAAGAGATGATTCACTGCAAAAGAAAGCAGTGAAGTACCAAGAAGGTCATCTCATCAAACTCAACCACCAATAATATTTAAAGAATATGCCTTAATGAATAAAGTAATGAATGTCATAGAACCTTTGAATTTCAAACAAGCTAATGAGAATAAAGAATGGAGAGATGCACTGAAGGAAGAATATCTATCCATAATGAAAAATGATAATTGAGAATTAACATAATTTCCTAAAAATAAAGTACCTATAGAATGCAAATGCTTGTTCAAACCAAAATTTGAAGTTAATGGAAGTATAGATAAATATAAGGCCATATTGGTTGCCAAAGTTTATGTAGAAAAAGAGGGAATTGATTATAAAGAAATGTTTTCACATGTAGCTAAGTAAAATACAACTATATTAATGAATTCTTCTACTACAAAACATAAAAAAAACTACATAAACTAGATGTTGAGTCCACCTTTTTTAAAGGGGAACTAAAGGCAGTAGTCTATAATGCGACTTTTTGAAAGCCTTTCCGGCGGCTTTTTCCGGTCAAAATCCGGCAGCCATTCATTGGAATCCCAAGTTTAATAGCTAGTTTCTGCACAATCAATGGCTCCCAGGGGTTTTTCAGGGTGCTGAATCCAAATATGCAGTTAAAAAACCATTTTAACTGCTAAAAATCGAGATTTAACCTCATTTCTTCCGCCGGATTCCGTCACCGGAATCTCCAAAAAGTCGCATTATAGACAACTCCGAACTAAAGGAAGAAGCATATCTTATTTTTCTAGAAGAGTTTCTTAAAAATGGTGAAGATAGACTTGTTTTCAAATTAAATAAAGTATTATCTGGATTAAAATAGAGACCAAGACAACATATGTAGAATGATTCTTTCTTTCTTCAGAAAGGTTTTATGAAAAGGAAAGTTTACCCTAATACATATCTCAAGTAAGGTCAAAAGGGGCATGTTATTATGATTTCTCTCTATGTTGATGATCTTATTATAATAAGAAAGGATCCTAAGTTAATTGATGAATTTAAAAGGCAATTTTCATGTGTTTAAAATGAATTGCCTTGGAGAATTGCATTATTGATTAGGTCTTGAGATATGGAGAGAAGTAGGTGAGACATTGCTAACACAAAGTAAATATACGAGGGAGTTCCTCAAAAGATTCAAAATGGACCAATGTATGGTAGTATCAACACCTTTGGAACAAAATGCTAAAGTCTAGATTGATGATGGGATAATAGAGATGGATGGTACATTATATCATCAGTTATTTGGAAGTCTAAATTATATTAATACAACGACATCAAACATAGTATATTTCATAAACATCGTAAGTCAATTCATGTCTAGACCTCTTGGAATCCATTAAGAAGTGGTGAAGTGAATTCCTTGATATTTGAAAGGAACTATTAATTTTCATATGAAATGTACTGATGACTTTAATGTTGAGTTGATAGATTATTCTCATTCAAATTGGGTTAGAAATTCTAATGATAGAATATTAAGTGTAGGTTATTTTATTCAACCTTGGATATAGGTTTATAGCATGGAGTACTAAGAAACGACCAATTGCTTCTTTATCATAAATTGAATTTGGGTCCAAAGCTTTGTGTAAGTCTACTTATGAACCAATATGGTTGAGGTGAGATCTTGAAGATGTGGGAGAAGTACAGAAAAAAAAAATGATTATCAAGTGTGATAATCAAACCACTATAGAACTAGCTAAAAATGGTGTGGACCATGCAAGATCAAAACATTTTGGGACACATTGACATTTTGTTAGGGAAAAGATGAAGTCTTAGGAAATTGATTTAGTTTATTGCAATACCAATGAAGATTTGGCTAACATATTCACGAAGCCCCTTGGAAAGGCAAAACATGAAGTCTGTATGAATCAATTGGTTTTGTTACAAAACACATTCCTCCATTAAAGGAAAGTGTATGAATAATAATGGAGAAATATAGAAGATTATCCTAATTATTTGTCGTGTTATGTTTTTTAAACTTATAATTAAATTAGCCCTCGATCATTTGTAAGATCCTATATTCTAGGAATCTTTTCAACTACATTGTAATCCTATCTATATAAGTGATCTTTGGCCTAGTGAATGCAAGTGTGTGGTGCAATTTTTTGTATGAGAAATTAGTAAATGCAAGTGTGTGGTGCAATTTTTTTTATGAGAAATTATCTCACCAGTGAATGCAACCCTTGTTCATATTTTTTCTTCCATTTTCTAAGTGTCTTTGATGAACATAAACCTACCTTTCACCCTGAATTTTAAGAGTTCATAAACTAGTAAGATACTAGTTTCCTTCTTGGGACACCTGAGAACTAGTGCCTGAAACCTTATTTGAATAATCAGCTATTTATTTCACTATCAATTGACCAAATAAAAGAAGATCGAGAACAAAGTGCACACTCTTCTTCCATAAGGGTTATTAAAAAAATCAAACGCAAGCATGGCTAAGGCAATCTAACAAGTATGAAGGTTCTTTAAACCCAGCGTATAATAGAACATATCTAATTAAGAACAATTAGAAAGAGGATTGCATATCATAATATAAGACATAAAAAATACATATAAAAAGTCACATGTTCAACTTTTATACCATTCAAAATAATTCTTCTAACTTTATATTATATTATTATCATTAAATATTATAAATGAAAAAAATTTTAAATTTAAGAATTGAAAATTTAATATGATTAGTGTTTTTTATAAGTATATTTTTTTAATCATTACTAAAATTTTATATGTGATTTTACTTATAATTTGTTTAAAATTAATTTATATTATATAATTAAAACCAACCAACCAAGGGACTTACAATTTATTTACTATTATTTAAATTGTGTTATAATGTTGTAGTTTGTGCAATGGATCTAAGTTTTAACTCCGTTTTTATGCATACTTATTATTATTTCTTATTAAAAATCTTATTTATATTAATATGTATTTTTGGTAGCATATAAGGAATTAAATTGGATTTTCCTCACATTCACACATGTTCTTAGTATATATATAAGATAAAGAATGAATTTAAAGTTTTCAATGAATTATTTTATATTTATAATTTTTTATATTATTGCAATTTTTTTTGGTTTTTAGAATTTTGAAAAAAAAAATTATTATATAGTTATTTGATAAATTTTGATCCGTTTCAGTGTAGTGTTAAGATCTACAATAAATTATATAACAAAAAAATGAATTATTAAAATGAGCCAAAAAAATGTCATTTTCAAATTAAGATGTCAATAATTGTTTTTTAATATTGCACAAAATATAATTTCCCAATCTTTATAAAATCAAATTATTTGAAATATTAATAACATTATTCAAATCAAATATTATTTATTATATTTCTCAATCTTTCTCAATCCACTATAATTTCAAATTATTTGAATTTTAATAACATTATTTAAATAAAAAATATCATTATTACATTGCATGATAATAACATCTCTAAATTTTAAATATAATGATATGATGTGGTTAACGTCGTTGAGACCAAATAATGATCTATCGGACCTAAAGACAAATTATTTATTTTGATTTAAGATTTTATTCCTATGCTCAAAAAGCTTCGAGAGAAGCCTCCCGAGTTCACTATAATTTTGGCATTGTAAAAGGCTAGGAAGGTCAGTATTGTAACAAAGGTTGTGAAATTGAGATCTAATGTGGTTGTATGCAAGACACTCTAAGAGGAAGTGGTTTTCATCCTCGATGCTCCTATTCTCACAAATATGGTAGATCCTTTCTATCCATGGCATTTTAGGAACTACCCAGTGGCCAATTTCACTATAAATATCCTCATAATAAATCAATCATCTCTCGGAGGCATTTATATTCCTTTATTTTTAGGCATTTATAATCCTTTAATTTTTGCATAACTTTTTTTATTAATAAAATATATTTCACTCTAAAATATAAGACAATATATTAATAATAATATACTTTAATCATTTAAGACTGATTTATTAATAATACTTTTATGTTAACACAATATATTAATAATAATAACTTTCATTCATTTAAGGACTAATCTAAAAAATATTTGTCATTACATGTATATGTAAAACCTAAATTTTTAAACTAAAGAATAAATACCGTTTATATTTTATTCAAAATTGTATTAATAATATTTTTTTAATGTTAAGTATTTATTATATTATTATTTAAATTGGTTTAAATATTATTATAATTTACTTATAATATTTTTTTGTTATATTTTTACTTGATTGATATTGATGATGGTTAACATCTATGAGACCATTTTTGTCTCTATCGGACTTAAAGAAATGAATTATTTAGTTGATTTTAAATTTTATTCCTATGCTCAAAAGCTTGGAGGAAGCCTCCTGTAATTTCGACAATGTAAAAGGCTAGAAAGGTTGGTATTGCAACAAAGATTTTGACACTGATATTTAATGTAGTTGTACGGGGGACACTCTAAAAGGAAGTAATTTTCATCTTAAATATTAGCTCACAAAATAGCATAACTTTTTCATCCATAATATTTAAAATTATTTCATAAATAATTTTATTTTTTAAATATATTTTAATTTAAATTATCTAATTATAAATTAATTGAAATATATTTTACTAATAAATAGTGATAGTGATAATTTTTTATAATCTTAAAAGAGCCATTCTAAATATCAAATCTCTCATATAAAAGCAATGTTTAAGCTTTAATGCCAATTCGTACCGACTTTGCATGCATTTTCATTGAAGGGAGACTTACTTATTTTACGAGTCCATATGTACCCCACGATAGATATCAAGGAAAGAGAATATTAGGAACTACATATAAATAACATCTCATGCATGGATTTAGTAGAATATAGTAAATCTCAACTTACAAATTAGGAGCAATATGTATGAACACATATTTACATGGAAATAGTTCATAGCTAATTTGTTATGAGAAGAGTTCTCACATGTTTCTGTAATTAAATTAAGGAAAAAAATAAAAAAATAAAAAGTAATATTTATACATTTCAACGTTTCAAATTTCAACGGGGTCCATCGTTTGTGAATGATGATATAAGAAGAATTCAGTTAGGAGATAAATAGTGTTAAGATATATTGTTTTCGAGGAGATGAAGTCATTTTTTTCTTTTTTTTTAATAATTATTAACCATCTTTTAAAGTTTTATTACTGTATTTTATTATTTGTATTCTATTATTAATTAGTTTAACTAATTAATAGATTGTATCTCCATTGATGATGGATCCCTGTTGGGATTTGAAATAATGACAAGTATGAATATTACTATGGATACTCTAAGATTCAACTTAAAAGAAATGAACCACAGATGCTTGAAATCCAAAATTATATCTCTATACATATGAGATACATGGAATGGGACCATTTTACTCGAAAATTTCAGAATAAAGATAGCAAGAAGAGCTATAGATCTTTAACTTCTTAAAAATTACTAAGACAATAACGTAATTCCCTCTTTTGCCTAGATTAGTCATAGATTACATGACATACATAATGATAAAGCATTTTTTAAACTAACCAGATCTCTGGTGCGTGCAGAAGTTAGAAAAGTTAGGGCTTCTCTGGATAGTCTTCGAAGATTAACATTTTCTTCCCATCTAAAACTGGCCAGCAGTATTAACAAAGATCTATGGTTCATAGTTGATGCCAAGGCAGCTCTGAAAGCATAGAATGAAGGCCATATTGCTCAAGCAAGACAACACAAGAAGCTCTCCAAATTATTAAACAGGTCCATCATTATTAACAATAACGTTATTAAAGGAAGTGATGAACTGATTCCATTCAACAACGTAGGTTCATGTTCGAAATATTCTAGTTCATGAAGGTTTAGAGACTCCATAAGAACTAATGTAACCAATTCTGACACCAACAGCAAGCTAGGTTCCCACAGCATCGAGAACCATTCAACGGTTTAAAACCTATTATTACCCTCCAACATGAGCAACAACATGATAAATTAAGGTTCTAGAACAAGAATCATGGTGAAATCAACAACTTCAGGAACATAAAATAAGAAAACTGACATCAAAAAGATAGAACGTGGATTAAAGGAAGGAAAAGGTTTTGAAGACACTAACAAACAAGTCAGCAGCAAGACGAATGGGATAGAGGAAGCAGTAAAGGCCATTGACACCATCAACAACCTGAGTCAGGCTTTAGAGTTATTAAACATATATGGGGATGCAGTAATGACCAGTGACACTGTCAACAACCCGAGTAAGTTTTTAGAATCTATATTAACGAAAGACACAAACTTGAGCACTAATGAATGGGATGAGATGATTGTCCCCATTACCGCGGATGAATTAAAAACCTCCAAGATTAATTCTCTATCAGATGAGATGAGAACGGAGACTATAAGCTCCAACACCAACAATGACCTCTGTTATGATAAATCGATTCCCACCGCCACTGATGATTTAAAAAGAAATAGGGTTGTCTTTAGACAGTTTCTCTTCAACCAGTAAGGGAAGTAATAAACCACAATTATTAAAGAGAAAATCAGATAGATTTGAAAATAGACTTAAAGTAAATGATGATGACACTAGTGTTGATCTTAATAACAATAAACCGAATATGAACTATCAGGTAGGAAGGACCATTAGTAGCAGTGTAGGCCCCATTCAATCCTCTAGAGTAATTCCTAGAAGAAAGGTGTTTAATTTATCTTCTCAAGAGTTAGACCCAAAAATTATTAGTGTTCTCAACAAAGGTTTAGGGTTTTCAGTTTCCCCTAGGAACATCCTTCTTGAGAGTATCAATTGTAGCCTAGAGGATGGGATGAGTAACCTCTCTATGGAAGACAAGGGGGCACTAAGACAAGAATTTTCCCTCGTAATGAGAAAGGATAAAACTCCCAAGAGTAATTTAAGTAAGGAGGACAAAATTGCCTTTAGGTCCCTTCAGAATAATGACAGGATTGTGGTTCTTAAAGGAGATAAGGGAGGGGCAACCGTGATCCTTGATAAAGAAGACTACAATTGTAAAATGAATGAACACCTCAGTTGTGGAAGTTATAAGAAGATTAAAACTAACCAAATTCCTAGGATTATGAGAGAAGTTAAGAAGGCAATCTCAGACGCCAAACTTGATGAAAAATTAAAAAAGAGGTTAACTCCTTCGTGTCAAACCTTCCCAAGAATTTATGGGTTGCCCAAAATCCAGAAAGAAGGGGTCCCTCTTAGACCAATAGTTAATACCATCGGTTCCCCAACCTATGAGCTCGCTAGGTATGTTGCAAAGCTCCTTAGGCCTCTCATGGGGAATACTGATTATTTTATCAAAGACTACTATGATTTTGTGAAGCTTATCAGAAAGGAAAGGGTAGACCAGGATGACATTCTAGTGAATTTTGACATGGTATCATTATTCACCAAGATCCCCTTGGATGAAGCTATTAAAGTTATAAATGAGTTTACTAACCCAAAAACCGCAAAAATTGTTGAGATTTTTTTGCGGTCAATGGTTTTCACATTTCAAGCAGATTATTATAAGCAGACATTTGGGGTGGCAATGAGATCACCCTTATCGCTGATTATGGCGAACGTTTACATGGAATACTTTGAAAGAAAAGCCCTTGAAACATACCCTCTCAAGCCAACATGGTGGAAGTGATTTTTCAATGATACCAACCTAAAATGGACTCATAGAAGGATAGAAATTGATAAGTTCTTTATGTGCCTTAACTCTATCTCTCCCAAAGTAAAAGTTAGTACGAAGATGGAAGAAAACAATAGTATCTCATTCGTAGACGTTCTTATCATTATGAAAGAGGATGACTCTTTAGGACATAAAGTTTTTAGGAAATAAACTCACACAGAAAGCTACCTCCACGTTGAATCCTACCATCACCCGGCTCAGAAACTTGGTGTCCTTAACACTCATTCCATTAGAGCCCTTCGAATTTCGGACTCTAAGCATCTTGAGGAAGAGAAAAAGAATTTATATTCCATATTTAATGGTATAGGCTGTAAAGGAAAAGACATCAGAAAAGCTATAGAAAGAGCAGAAAGGAGAGTGTTATCTCAGGAACCTAAAGCCCAAGACCTACCTCAATGTGGTAGAGTTTCCGTACCATATATTCAAGGGGTCAGAGATAGGATTGCCAAAATATTGAAAAAGAAAAACATAGTCAGTCAATTCTCAACTCCTGGAAGAATTAAACAAGGAATGAGATTAGTTAAAGATGATATTGATAAACAACAACTCAAAGGGGTTTATAAAATTGATTGTTCTTGTCGAAAAAGTTACATTGGTGAAACACACATGCTCTACAGGAAAGACTAAAAGAACATGGAGCAGATATTAAGAATGGAAGGTCTCGTACATCGGCCCTTGCGGAACATTCGTAAAAAAAAAAAACACCAGGTTTGTTTAGAGAGTGCCTCAACTATCGCTAGAGAAGAACAATACCAAAGATGAAATACTAGGGAGGCTCTTGAAATTACTAAACATCCACGGAATCTTAACAGGGACAACGGTATCGAAATTAGTGGAAGATGGCTTCCTTTCATCAAAGGGATTAGGACCATTAGTGCATATCGCTAGAGAAGAACAATACCAAAGATGAAATACTAGGGAGGCTCTTGAAATTACTAAACATCCACGGAATCTTAACAGGGACAACGGTATTGAAATTAGTGGAAGATGGCTTCCTTTCATCAAAGGGATTAGGACCATTAGTGCATCTCACGTAATAAGGTCCATATAATAATTATTTATTAATTAATCAATTAATTTATAATTAAAATAAAAATAATTTTCAGATCCTATAGTAAGACAATATCAATTAATATCAACATTAATTATTAGCATCTACAATAATAAGTAGCATCTCATTATAATCATAATATCTATTAACCATTTAATCAATTAAATCTAATAAATTTAGTGATTACATTAAAATAAATGCAATCTATCTTTTATTATTAAGATAAAAATTAGTTATCATAATTATTAACTAGTTAATCAATTACTTAATTAGAATTAAGACATATTGATAATAAACTATTTAATCAATTAACATTATACATAATCTATTAATTTACAATAAAATTATTTAAAAAAACATTTACAATCTATTAATTAGTTAAACGAGTAATATAGAATACCAAATAAATAAATGCAATATAAAACTTTAAAACATGGTTAATAATTAAAAAAAAAACCGACTTCCTTTCCTTGAAAACAATATATTTTAACACTATTTATCTCCTCACTGAGGTCTTCTTCTATCATCATTCAACAAACATTGTGTGATGGATCCCCATTGGGATTTGAAATGTTGACAAGTATGAATATTATTATGGATACTCCCAAATTCAACTTAAAAGAAATGAACCACATGCTTGAAATCCAAAATAAAAAGTAATTAATTAATAATCATGTAAAAATATAAATGAGTATAGTTATATAAATTAAATAGTTCATACATATTGATAGACATCCATATATAATAAATATCATTACTCTTACTTTATTATACATTTTATATGCCTAAAATTTAAAAGTTATAACTATTTCAAATTAAACTACTTATTATTATTAGTATTATGACTAATTAATTATAAAAAATTAATATATAACATAAGTTAAATACATTTTAAACAAATATTGGAACATGATTAAACCATGGAGATTTATCTCTACTTTATTTTGGAGACTCTAAATGTGTCGAGACACTTGTTTATATTACAATGATTTCTTTAAACTAATCAATTTGATTAAAAAAAAACATAACTATTTTGGAGGTAAATCTCCAGATTTGATTTGTATGTATATTAATCAAAGACAGGAGTATCTCTTACACCTCTCTAAGGTAGCTCCTAAGAAATTTTGGTGGCAGATTCTGACCAGGAAGACTAAGGATAATAATAAAATTGCTCTTCACGATTGGAATTCTTATCTTAAAAAGATTTATAAATCTCCTAATGTCATGGACAATTTGGAAACCCTGCTCACAACGAAAGAAGTCTTCTCTTTAGAAGACATTAAGTTTGGGGTTAATCGCCTCGCGAATGGGAAAGCTAAGGACATTGAAGGTTACTAGGCTGAAATCTTAAAAATTGGAGGCCCTGTCCTCATCCCCCACATACACAAGCTTTTCAATCAAGCTGTTAAGAAAGGGTTCCCTAAACCTTGGACTGAGAGCCTCATTATCCCTATTTTTAAAAGTGGAGATACAAATAACCCCTCTAATTATCGAACAATTATGATCAGCCCTCTCTTAGCCAAATTATATGGTAGTATTATGGAAAAAAAGTTAAGCATCTGGCTTGAAAGTGAAGGTAAGCGGGCTAAAGGCCAAGCAGGCTTCAGAAGGCATCACTCAACAACAGACCACCTTGTTACGCTAAGGATCATTGCGGAGGAATGTCGTAATGATAAATCCAATTTATTTTGCTGCTTTGTAGACTTTAGAAAGGCCTTCGATACGGTTCCTAGATATAACCTTTGGAAGAGGTTAGAGGAGCTAAAGGTTCCTCTTGAGTTAAGAGCTGCTGCTATAAGGCTTTACGAGAAGGTAATTGCCAAGCTAAAGAACAATGAGGGGTGGTCAAAAGATATTAAGTGTAACATCGGAGTTAAACAAGGTTGCCCGCTCTCCCCTACTCTATTTGGAATTTACATCGATAAGCTCGAAGGTTATTTAGAAGAAGCAGGATGTGGTGGCACAATCTTAGCTGGGATAGTAATTACCCTTCTTCTCTATGCTGACGATATTGTTCTTTTGGCAAGGTGCCTTCTGATCTTGATAAGCAGCTCAAGCTTCTTAAGGATTTTTGCTCTACCATGGGTATGACTGTTAACACAGACAAAACAAAAGTTATGATTATCAAATCTAAGAAGGACACTTGCGCTAATTTTACGTATGAAAATAATAACTTGGAGGAAGTGTATTCTTACAAGTACCTGGGAATTGATATCCATCACAAGCTCAACTAGAACCATAGCATTGAGAAAAGGATCAATGGGGGATGGAAAGCTTATTT
>APFE031050362.1:0-38247 GCA_000404065.3 Pinus taeda
TATATATGATTAAACAGATCATTTTTATAACTAACCATTAGCTTATTTTATTTATGTATATATTTACCTAATTGAAATTATTTCCATAAAAGAAAATAATAAATAATAAGTATTTCAATACCATTAGATTTAGTTTATATTAACAACCTAATGTTAGTATTTTAATAAATAAATAATTTACTGTTGATACTATTCACTTATTTATTTAGTTTTACCTAATTTTACTTGTTTCCATAAATGAAGTAATATATTAACAATATTAATATTAAAAATAAAGATAAAAATAATATTAAAATAATAATAATAATTTTGACCTGGGTCCTTGAGTCAAAATTAGCCGTTATTCAAATTTAGCTGTTGGAGTCTCTGCTCAGACTATTTAACATGTTGTGCTGGATCTGTGTCTTCAACTTGTCCTGACGATGAACCACACTAGTTGGTTTGAAACATGTCGACAAATGTCTGTCTACATGTGATTTACACCGAAGTTATTCTTTCAAATAAATCTATCTTTTGTTAGTAAACCAAACAATTGTGAAACAATATTACTTAAATCCTTGGAAAATCTCTCATAACATCTAGCTACTCCTAGGAAGCTCATAACGTACTTTTGTTTCTATGGAATAGGAACCCTTCTGATAATTTCAATCTTATTAGGTTCAACCTGGATCCCTTCATTAGAGAGGAAGTGGCCTAGGAAAATTCCCGCATTCATAAAAAATTGGTAATTTTATGAATGTAAAGAGAGATTCATTTCAATGCATCTTTTCTACAGTTACATATATAAGAGAGGGCTTCCTAGAAAGCATCACCATAAGGTGTTAATTTGTCAATATCAATCTTAACCAAGCCATGTACAAGATCAACAAAAATACTCAATACTTCCCTCTGGAAGGTGGTACGAGAATTAGAGAAGTCCAATGGAAGGACTGTATAGATAAATATTCCCCATGGGAGGGTGAAAGTAGTTTTGTCCTAATCTTTAGGATTTATTTGGATCTGATTGTACTAATTGAAACAATCTAAAAATGAAAAAAACTTCTTTCCTACAAGAGCATCCAAAACTTTATCAGTAAAGGGTAAAGGAAAGTTATATTTCATGGTAGCCTGATTAAACTATCTGTAATCAATGTAAACTCTACATTTCCAATTATTTTTGGGTACATTGACAAAAGGTGACACCCACTCAATCTCAAATAGGATAAAAAAATCGTTCATTTAACAAATTCTGCAATTCCTCTTTGTGGCCTTATTTTGATATATATATATATATATATATATATATATATATATATATATATATATATATATATATATATATATATATATATATATATGATGCATACAGACCAAGGTATGGAATCCTTCAATTTATTTTATATCCTAAGAAAAAGCATTAAGGTGTTGCCTTAAAATAGTGAGAAATTGTTCCTCTTATTCTGTTGAAAGGAAAGGGTTGGTTTTCAGAGTTCTAGGGGGAATTATTTCTAGAACTTTGACATTCTCTTGATGAGAACTAGCAATGATTAATTCTTCCCATGGACTGTCTTTAGGTTTTTGTAAAGGTTCTTATTTAAGTCAACCAATTTTCATATTAGTAGGATACTTGTTTTGCAAAAAACAATTAGTTAGATTATCCTTGAATAGTGGCTTCTAATGTAATAATGGCTTCTTCCCACATAGGAAAATCATCTTGAATAAGAGGTTGAGAAGGGGTGTATAGTAGAAAACAAAAATGAATAAGTGAAGCTTTAATGACACGATTTGCAAGATATTTTATATCTTTTAGGCAATGGCTTGTGATTTCGACCCCTCCTAGGCTACGTTTCCATCTCGAGCTTCTAGTGGTGGAAATTTTTATTATATGCTTAAATTCTCAATACATTAACATACAAGCTTCAATATAAAAAATAACACTGCCATTATGTCCAAAATGCACAAAAACCACTGTCTAGATTATTCTTGATCTCAAAAGGGTTGAAAAATGAGCAATATAGGCATCTTTCTTCAAACTACCTATAAACTGCTCTACAAAATGGTTTCTATGTGCTAATTTGGAAACAAAAATTCTGTAGGCCAATTGGTAGGGAATAAAGCCTTGAACTCCATAGTTCATGGGTTCGATTTGCAATTTGTGGTGGAGGTTACATTGGCTTTTATTTTTATTTTATTTTTATAATTGTTGAGCCAAATCCCCTACTGATCTTTGCACTCCCAATCATAGCTTCCCATTAGATTAAGGGAGATGGGCCATAGGCGACACACTCTCCTTAATTCTCTCTCTCAATTCTATGGTTGGCATATGGCCTAGGCTTGAGCATGGACCATAGGCCACACACTCTGTTTGACCCCCTCTCCTAGCTTTGTGGTTGGCATATCGCCTAGGCTTGAGCATGAGGAGGGTACCATACATTCTACCCCGTTAAAACTCCACTTTTGGTCTTATGCAATCTACAAAACCAATGGTCAGGCCGGTTAAGTGTGCCTGGTAACCCACCAAGCACCCCAACCACTCGACCATTGGTCATTAAATATAACATTGCCATCCATAGTTAATGAGCACCATTTCTTGTTGGTTAGGCAATCGATTGGTTAGTTGGAGGTCATGTGTTCAAGCATGGCAGAGGCTCATATCATGTACTAAATAAATTTTATCTCACTTCCCATGGCCACATGGTAGCCTCTCATAATGCCACATGGCACCCTTTGATTCATCCATGTGGTGCTTATGATTGGTCCACCAAATTAAACCTATGCCTAATAACCGCCTGTCATATGACCTCACGAGATTGGCCCTAATTTCCTTTGTAGAACACAATTAGCCTACTAAAATTAGCACCACGTCAGTGTAGGATTTGTACAGTCAACCCTATAAGTTGACTTCTCTTTATTGTTTGCCAAAAAATTTTGGACGCGATAGCTTTCTCATATTGTGTCAGATTTAGGCAATTCAAGCATCTTTGGATTTAGAACGATGAAAGGTACAATTTAGTGTTACTTTAAGAATATTTAGAACAATTTATTTTTTTAGCATATTTTGACCCCTCAGATCACTCCTCCCCATTGGAAACTTGTGGAGCACCAGAAGTATGGTTTTACATAGCAAGTAAGTGATGGTACAACTCCATAACTTTATCGATTTCTATCCACCTTTCTTTTCTTAGATTAGTACCTTTGATCCCCATGTGAAGATACGTCACATTGCCTCTACGTGAAGTTCTTATCCCCTATCAAGAATAGAGTCTTCCTGCAACTCATTTAAATATTTAGGAGAAAAATCTTCTATAAATGGAATTTGAACATTCTCTTCTTAATCATCAATCATAGGAAACTCATACAATCCCAAGTTTTCCACATTCACAACATATTAAATTTGCATGGAAGATGGAAAATCTATTTGGAAAGCGTTGTTACCAATCTTCTCCAAGGTTTTGAAAGGACCATATATGATTGGCTTAATCTTTTTACCGTCACCTTGTAATATTTCCTTGTTGATGTACAACCAAACTTGATCTCCCACCTGGAAATCATGATCAACTTGATGCTTATCATTTCCTGCTTTGTACTTGGCTTGGCTTTTCTCAAGTTTTTCTTGTACCCTTTGATACACTAATTGAATATGTTCAATAAAATGCTTGGCTTTGTCCACATCACTATGACCATCTACTACAATATATTTACCAAATACGAAGTGTAAAAGAGACTTTAGAAAATAACCCAAATAATATTCAAACAGAGATAATTATGTAGATGAATGTTTCGCATGATTGTAGCCATGATAGATGTAATGAAAATCTTTATCCCAAATTTTACAATGATTGACACAATATCCTGGAAGGAGATAAACTACCATTCTATTCACTATTTTTGTGTGGCAGTATGTTTGTGGATGAAATGTTGTTCTCTTCATCAACTATGTGTCCATGAGTTCCCATCAACTTGACCAAAACATCTCTTTAGATCGAGAATATTGATGAAAATTAATCGAAGTAGCTAACCAAAAATGAACCCATACATTTTCGAAAAACGTATTTGTTGTTTGTTCAAATATATCTTGTTCTTTATAGGGCATAAACACATGCATTTTTCTGAAATGATCCACTACAACATATAAATAATCATGGAATTTCCTAGGCATTGGTAGTTCCCAAACAAAATCCATAGAAATAATTTCCCAAAGACGAGAAGGAATAGGAAGTGGAGTATATAAAACCAATTTCTTATTGCTCGGCTTCCTAGTAGTGCACTTAGAACATCCTTTTACATATATTGATATAGTTTCATTCATACAAGGCCAATAATAATACCTATGTTGTTGAGAAATTGCTTTGACTACACCAAAGTGACCAAAATAAAGAAGTATGGGCTTCCCTTATGATGTTAAATCTTTCACCCTATGAAACACATAAATATCCAAGATGATACAACAACTTGTTATGAACATGATAATCCAAATCTTCACCATGATTTCCTTGACTCAAAGTTCCATGAACATCGTTAAAATCTTCATCTTGAGCATAATGTTTAATATAAATTTTATGCATGATTCAGTTATGCTTAAGAATAAAAAATGAATTTACAATAGTTTTTGATAAAATATGTGCAACTTTGTTGTATATACCTTTCTTATACCTGATTACAAAATGAAATTGTTGCAGAAATCTTATCCATCTGAAATGTCTAGCTTGTTGTAGCTTGGTTTGTGATTGTAAATATTGCAAAGGTTGATGGTTTGTATGAATAATGTTTTCTTGACCCATCAAATAATTCTTCCACTTCTTCACTCTTTGTTCCAAAGCATACAAATATTTATCATAAGTTGGATAGTTAATTATTGCATCAGAGAAGGTTTTAGAATGATAACATATTGGCTTACAATGCTGCCTCAAAACTCCTCATGTAGCATATTCACTTACATCGGTTTGAATTTCAGATAGCTTCCTAAGATTTGGAAGTGTTAGAACTGATGCGATATTGGTTTTCTCTTTCCAAGTGTCAAAGGCTTTCTATTGCTTGCCCTCTCACTGAAATACCTACTTCACACTTGTTAAAGCATGTAATGTTGCTGCAATGAATGAGATGTTAGCGATACATTTTATCTAGTATTAGGTTGCTACCGAAAAGCTCCTAACCTATGTTACGTTGTTGGGTTTAGGCCATTTCACAATAATGTCAGCTTTGGTGGGATCAATCTTGAATTCACCACCTCCTACAATATGACCCACATAAACCAAAGAGGTTTTTCCCAAATTCACATTTAGACATCTTCAAATAATTTTTTTCATTTTTCATGACATCTAGAACTTACTTTACATGCTCTTAATGAGTCCTCCTAAAACATAGAATATCATCTAAGTAGTATATTATAAAATCATCAATAAATGATCACAACACATCATTCATAACTCTCACGAATGTGGCAGGGGCATTACAAAGCCCAAACAACATAACTATTCAAACAAACCTTGTTCTGTGTTGAAAGCAGTTTTCTAAATACCATGTTCAACATCCTTATATAATGACATCTACTTCTCAAGTCTAACATAGAAAAATAAACAACATCCTTTAACTGATCTAGAAAATCATCAATGTGAGGAAGAGGATAGTGATTCTTTACCATACTCTTGTTGAAAGCTCATAAATCCACACACATGCACCATGTACTATCTTCCTTCAGAACCAAAGGAATATGAGACCCACAAGAATATGTAGTAGGTATGGTGGCCTCTTTACAAGCAACTCTTGAATTTTCTTCTTAATCTCTACATTCTCCAAAACTAACATTCTATACATGCCAATATTCAGAAGTGGGCCATCCTGTTGGAGTTGAATGTCATGCTAGATTCCTCTTTTTGAATGTAACCCTTCAGGGTCCTGAAACACCTTACCATAAGTGTTAACAACTTCAACCAATTCATGCTCAAGTTTATAATCACATCCTAAGGAAACTTCAGATTCAACAATATCTTTTGCTTTAATCACCAACAACACAAAATTCTTACTACCATTTACAAACCTTTTCATTTTACATGCAATAAAAAGAGATAAGTTCATATTCTTGCAATATACTATAACAATATACTCAATTTGGAAGAATCACATACCCAACCCAAGGGGTATGGTTTTGCATGAGATGTATTATGTAAATTAAGTTTCGTGACAATTGCTTTAGAGATAAGATTGACTTGAGATTCACTATCAAATAATGTATCAACCTTTGTATGATTTGTAATGACCCTGATATGGAAAGGCTCACTTATGTATTTATCATTTTGGGATTCGACTGACTTTCTAGAAGAAATAATAATTGCATTAGAAGCTATACCTTTCATTCCCATGGTTGTGATTTTGATTTCATCATTTGAATCAGATCTTAGATCTTGTTGAGTTGTAGCAAGAATATTTTGTTTCCCCTTGATATTGAACTTGTTTGGTCTCAATTCTGGATGTAATTTCCAGTAGTGGTCTTCATCATGGCCATATTTTTAACAATGTTTACAAGTTAGTTTATCTCCATCTTTCTTGATAGTAGCATTCTTATTACCTTTGTCTTTAAATTTCCCCTTTTCTTTTTCTCCAGATTTAAATGGTTTCTTGCTAGACTCTTGAGGAACATTCTTGCCTCTTGATTCTAAATGAGTTTCATGAAGACATCATCTAGATTGATGGGATTAAACATAAGTGTAGTATGTCTCCAATAAGTATGTAATCAACCTATATACTTAAAGAGAGTATCGTGTGAGGTCAAAAGAACACCCAAGATTAAAGCTCTTTTTCTAAACTCTTGTGTGTAACTTTGGACAATCTAATCTTTATCTTGTCTAAAATTTTTCCAGCGCATAATTGCTTTTCGCATGTAAGATAATGGATAAAATTTCCTTCTTAATGTAGCTATAAAATCATTCCAAGAAGAGATAATTTTACCACTTTTGTTCAAATCTTGTTGAGTTGTTGCCTCCAACCAGATGAGTGTTGCACCTTCCAAGAGAATAGAAGGAAGATTTATTTTTGCGACATCATCATCAATCTTTTGAAGCCTACAATAGACTTGAATTTGACAAACCTAATTATCCAACTTTTCATCATTTAATTCTCCATTATAAATTGGAAATTCAAATTTGACATCAAGCTTTATCAAAGAAGACAACATATACTCTTGGAGATGTACGAGGTGTAGGCCTATATGAAGAAAGGAAGGAAGGAGTTGACGATGGAGGTGATGATGGAGGTGAAGGAGGAGGAGGTGGAGGCTTGTGTTGTAGTATTTTCTTCTCAATGATGTACAAAAAGAACCCTTAAGATTGTGGATGACGAACAATATCAACAATAGAAATGGCTGCTAAAAGTTGTAGATCTGCAGCTATTGATAGAAACAAAACCTTCCAAAATTCTGTTCTACTTTACGATCACAGTTAAATAGTGAAGGAAAGAGTAATAACCCGAATTATGAAATGGAAACTAGATATGTAAAGAATAATTTAATAATCACACCTGTGAAGACAATAGATAAATGTTACCAGTCCCCCTCTATGGGATGGCTTTTTAGCTATCCCCAAATGTCTTCAACTTCTGTAGAGTCTCTCTTCTCTATAATGTATAAACCCAACAAAAATATGGTGTGCGACAATGAAAATAATCAGAGTTACAATAGTGAGTGCAACAATCAAAATAATCAAAAGTGAATAATGAAAGGAAAACCCTCCTATTTATTAACAAAATATTGAGTTATCCTCGAATGATGATCAATAATAAAATATTATTGATCCCATTCTTGGAATTACCACCTAGAATACTTTATTATATTTGTTTAAGTGGGAAAAAGTATTTAATATTTTATTTAGAAATAATAAATAAATAAATAATTTATTTATTATCTTAGGAATTAGTTAAGGAATAATAAACAAATAATGATTTATTTAATTATTCTTAATGGGTTTAACTATAAAGTACTTAATAAAGTTGGTTTATTAGGTAATTTCTCACGGTAAAAGAAATTTTACTATGTTAAAGTTGGCTTTACATGGTGTACTTCGATCCATCTAATAAATTAGGCAAGATGATCATTTTTTTGGTGATAACAAATTGCCCCCCAACGTATGAGTGTTAAGACAAAATGTATGACTGAAGTATGTTGTAAACACACAATCACTTAGACAACGCAGGGGAGTAAAGGAGAAAGAGAGAGAGAGAAAGATCAGTGAACCTGAATCTAAGAGAGGATAGTGACAGAGGGGGCGAGACTAAGTATCCTTTTATTTTGTGGTACCAGACCTCAATGAGGCAGGGGAGGCATACCCATACCGGCCGAGATAATTTAGTACAAAAATAATGGTTCACCCAGAAATATAAAATTGAGCAATGAAGTACATGCTGAATGGTACATGACAGGTTGGCATAACATAGCCAAAAAATAATACAATGTGTCCCATATACATAATGCACCTAGTAAAAACATGATCTAGGACTGAATACAATAATATCTGAGTGCATGAGATACAAAGCTCGTTCCCTCAAAAAATGGGTGGGAGGGAGGGTAGAACAACCAGAGAAGCGCTGCTGAACAAGGAAGGGCTCTGCAAAACTGAATGGATCATCTAGATGAGACATGCATGCTATGAACACTGCGATCAGTAGGAACCGAACCCATAAACTCCTCGAAACTGCATCTGAGGTTGTAGCATAGTAGGCATGCATCTGGGCATGTTGGGGGCTACCTGCAGGGCTACCCCATCATGAGGTCTGAAACATCTCACACACACCCGGGAATCACTAGTATAGTCTACTGCATCAAGTGTATGGATCATGAACATGAAGTGATCAAGTGAAAGGGAAATAATGTGACCCTTTGCTCGATCGAAGGTGCCGAACAAGAATGGAAGTTGGAACTGAGATACATCATCCTCTAGGCCATTCTTCTGGAATGAATGAGCCGATGTCGACATAATAGGACCCATGATAGATGAGGCAATGAGGATCCTCAACTAAAGCATGAGGGAAAATAGTAATGTGGCTGATGGAATGACACCATGGATAATGGCGGAATGGGACGGAGGGAGAAATAGATGACTACCCTTGTCAAAGCATAAAGTGCATGGTTGACCTAGCAGCGACTGACTCAACTGTGGAGGGGATGGGGACAGTATGACTAAAGGCCATGATGGGTAACATAGGATGAATGGTATGAAAATATGGATGAAATACTATGACATGAGATGATGGGACATGAAATAGACTCCAAGAATGCAAGGGTGACTCATTGCGGATGCTTTGAACAAGGGTGACTCGGTGATGCCACCACACAGACGAGGCCTACTCGGGACCATGAAAACATGATTAATTGATGGTTACTCATGAAAAAAGTTGACAAGTCGTATGAAAAGTGTTAAGAGGAGGTGGACCTAAAAATACAAGTGTCGCTTTATGATGAAATTCGATTTTCAGAGGCGACGAAGTCACCTTGGAAAAATGTGTTTCAAGTGAAGTGCCAAATCATCAAAAACTAAGGAAGACCCATTTCAAAGCTCGGTGGGAGATTTCTAATGGTACTAATGGTTCATGAAACTGAGATATGGTCTAGTCCCAATGGGTGATAGAAAAATTAGGGATTTTTCTATGAAAGGATGTTTTCCCTCCAATAAGGATTCATTTTCTATGTGAGATGTGGTTTATTTGGAGAGGAGGAAAAGGCCCTAAATCTTGTCGAGATCATAGGAGACAAACCAACCTTTGCATCTTTCAGGTAAGTGGCCTTACTAGTCTAAACATGACCTTAATGCTTTCTGGAACGATGGTTCCTAGTGAAGAATTAAGCGAAGAAGAAAATGAGAATGAACTACTACAGGAGGCCTAGAATCATCCTTACCTACTAAGTCAAACATGGGGACTCTGTGGACATAGATTAGAATATTTGAAGAGAAGGTATCAAACATCTATGATATGCAATGGGCATATGGCTTGCTGGGGAGGCCGACAGGACAAACTATCCAAGGAATGGGAGGATAATAGACCATACCTAGATCTAGTGGGACCTAGGCCGAGACTTATGTTAATCAATTGAGAAAATGTCCAAGGGAAAACCATCATGCCCCCAAGCATCGGATACTGATCTGGTATGCAAAGGTGGGAGTGATGCCCCCTATCAGAAGGGGTTTATGGAGTGCCATAGTGTTCTGAGTGCTCGAAAAAGGGATTCAAGCATCTTAGCCCAACCTAGCATGAGATCCTCCAAAGGAGATGTAGGGGCCTATGTGCCCCCCCCTCTAGTATGCTATGGGCATACCGGATGTATTTAGAGCTAAGGGCTCCAAAAACTTATATGATACGTAATATTATTATGCATTTTATATGATGATGATGGTTCTCCATTTGTTTTGTTTATGGTTATCTTTTTTGGTATACATGTGATAAATTACAATCTAGAATGTTATTTGCAATGGTATCTAATAGTGATTTTGGGCTCTAGGCACATGAATAAATGTAATGGTTTCAAATTCATGTAATAATAGCTTAACTCGTAGATATTTTCTAAACAGGACTTGGTTATGCACATGATACACACAATTTAATTGTACGACAAGTAGCAAGGAATCTAAACGAACATGAGGATGAAGGATACGATGAGCAAGGGAATCAACTAACAAACCTATCACCGCATCATATTCCGCCTAATTATTTGTGGTAGATCCAATGGACACACCATTTGAAAGGACTAACATATGCAAGGGGGTAAAAATGGCCCAAGCTCCTGAGGCTAGATTCTACGAGAACCGACTTGCACCATCAGCATGACCAATATACGATGTGGATGATGGATCCATTTGAAAGTTGAAAAAGACCATGGATGAGATGATGCAATATACCTAACGTCATGGTAGAAATAAAGACATGCAATTCAAAGGGATATGCTATGAGAGAAATTTCTTGAGGTAGAGCTCATTGAGAGAATTAGGAAGGAAATGGTCTTCAAAATCCTCTAAATAAGTACCCCCTTACTTAAGGGTAGGGGTAATCAGTGATAGATGTAGCTTCCATGCTGTCATCATCAGGCTGGGAGATGGGTGGATGAGAGGAAGACTGACTACATGATAGGGCAACGTTACTTGGTGCATCGACCTGAGAAATAATGTTCACATACACATTGTCTTGAATGGTAGATGACGTACTGGTAGACAGAGGTTCCACTAATGTTGATACCTGGGATTTTGTAGAAGGAGGGTTGATGGAAACACCCGCAACAACCTCAGGAAGGTTTGTCTTCGAGGAAATCAAGGATGACGATAGGTAGAGAATGGGGCCTACGATTTTCGTCATCTCAACATCGGGGGGAGGGATCACAATGGTGGGACCAAAGTCCCCTTGTATTTGTTGACTAGTGCTACCAGAATCCATGGGTAGAGGAGTAGAGGCTCCGCTACGAGTGGCCTCATATTCATGAATCGCCCCAAGGAAACCGTGAAATTCATGGAGAAGAGGGCAATAATGGAAATATTGACCATGACGATCAAATAAGGCATAAGGGTGGTTTGTGCGCAACATTTTGAGTTTCTTGGTGGGACTGGTAAGTTAACATGGACTTCTAAGATATTTGACTCAGTGAATGCTTCATGAACCAAAGGTTTGAGGTGAGGAAGTTCAAGACAATTATTGGTGGCATGCCCAACAACTTCACACAAAGTGCATGGATATGACAGCTTTGGTGCTTTGGGGGATGAGAAGCTTGGGGAGCCTTCTCCTTAGGTTCTTTCCTCTTAGCTTTGCCCCCCTATCTCGATGCTTTCGCAACAAGAGTTAGTTCATGTTGAGGTTGTGATGGAACTAGAGTAGTGATAGGGGTCGTAGGGACAGGTTGAACTGGGGTCAAAGCATGATACGGTCGTAGCTGACTAGGTGGAGTGCTTGATGGGGGATCAATGTATGATATTGTGATCCCCAAAGTCATGTTAGGAATGACTAGAGAAGCCATGATATGGAGAGAAAACGTTACTGGAGGAGGAAACAAGGAAGGTATTTGTGCTATAGGGGAATGTCCTAGTGGAACAACTCCTAGATGGTTGAGAGATGGAGGAGCAGTTCCTAGTGGGAACACAAGAGAAGCACCTATAAACGGAGGAGGTCTTGGGTGGGTAGATCCAGATGACTTAGCTAAGATCGTAACAACAGAGTGCTGAGGAGTTGGTTGTTGATCAGAGGTATTGACCTCATCAGAATCCATCATGAGGATCTGGTAGTCACCAGGACCAGAAGGTTTGGGGGGGTGGGCTACTTGACTTGGCTGAGGTTGAGGAGCAACAAATCCTTGTTGAGGGAAAGGATTTGTGAGCACTTTTTGTTGAGATGGCGCAGGATTCTAAGGCAATTCTTGACCTCTAGAATCTTATTGAGCTGCCCATATTTGGCCCATCTGGGGTAAAAGAGGACACTCATGTGTATAGTGGCCATGTACACCACAACATGCACAAGGCTCATTCGTACGTATCACCTTGTTCTACTTGGGTTGGCTGCCCTGTTGCTATTTGATGGTGTTAGGCTAGTTCCTCTTGGGTTTACTAGGATGGTTACCTTAGCTACCCTAGTTACACTTGTTACCCTTCCCCTTATTATTTTCTTTGAATTCTTGGGATTGGTATCACTATGTTGTGCAAGCACATGACCCTCAAGAGGTAGTTGCTGCTGGAACAGTTCTTGAGACTGTTCCGTCTGTAGTGACCACTAGTATATTACCAGAGCCACCACTAGTTTGGGTTCCTGCACCAACTGTGGGTCCAAGCATGGTGACGATATGTGGTGAAGGAGGCTCAGAATTAGATGAGGAATCAGAATGACAAGCAGAAGAGTCGGGATGGGGAATCAGAGGGTTATGAACTTGAACCCGACAAGGAGGAGTAATACACCCAAGAAGAAACTCAAGGTGAAGGCCTAATAGTCTCCGCAACTCACGCCTTGGTGGCACAATGATGGAAGGACACACGGAACACTGAAATGGTGAAGGGAGATCGACAATATATCTTTTGTCTCGATGCAGGGAGATAAAATTATTTTGTTAATTCTTGGCTTGGCGGTGTAAACCAAGCACCCCTCGCTTAAGTTGTTCTTATGTGTGCAAGTGTATTAATTGATTAAGCCCAGATTATGTTTGTATAAAAAAGAAAAAAGCTTGCTGCAAATAAACTAAAATGAATAATAGAAAATAAACAATAAAACAATTAACTAAACACCACCCAAACTGTGTCTGCAAACACTGTACTTCTTGGTGGCTAAAATGATGGAAAACACACTAAAACAGTCAAGAGATCTAAATTTCAGTTTGTTGGGATCAAGTGATTCTAAGCTATTGAAAAGTGGTGTAGCAACAACAAAAAACCAGAGGGAAATATCATTGCAAAAAGATAGGGAGATGGGTGGAACACCTAGGGCAATCAGTGGGACCCTAATGGAATGACCAAACAAGTTTGAATGTGAAACTATGGATGGTGGCAACCTATCTTATCAGCTTCAAAACAAAAGGTTACATATTTGGAAAATGTGGTTGAACGTGTTGCAGAAACTCAGACTTCTCACTTAGCTAAACTCCTCTTAGAAAGGTGGAAGCGTACTAGAAGCACTAGGGGAGGCTAAATTCAACTTCAATGATTAAAACAGAATCGATCAAGGCCTAGGTGGGATGAGATAGTGGTCAGACACCCATCAGACAACTCTCAGTAAAACCCACAAATAGATCTCACAAAAACCCTAAAACCTAGAAATCATAGGTTCTGACCTGTTTTTTGAAGAAATCACACTTTTTGGACTGAAAGATGCTTTATGGAGCCCAGATCACACCTTTTGGGCTGAAAGCTGTGATTTCTTTTATGAGACTCCCGGTCTGCAAATTTTGGAAAAAAGTGTCGCATTTGCCGTAGTTGGTTCCCGTGACCTGCAGAAATGACCAAAAAGCTTGTGGAAGTCAGAAATTTATCAGATATAGGGTTAAAAAACTAGGAAACATTAAGAGAATTGAAAAAAGAGGAAACCCTAAGCTAACAATCAAAGGTCACCCATGTTTCTAGATCTGAAGTATAAAACCCAGTAGAGTCGCCAATTTGTTGTAGAATTTTCTTCCCAATGATGTACGAAAAGAACCCACTAAATATTGCGGATGAAAAACAATCTCAACAATAGAAATGACTACTAAAAATTGTAGATATGCAGCTATTGATATAAACAAAACCTAGCAAAATTTTGATTTATGCTACCATCATAGTTAAACAATGAAAGAAAGAGTAATAACCCCAATTATACAATGGAAACTAGATATGTAAAGAATAATTTAATAATAACACATGTGAAGTGAACATGTAAATGTTACCAGTCCCCTTCTATGGGATGGGTTCTTGGCTATCCTCAAATGTCTTCACCTTCTGTAGAGTCTCTCTTCTCTATAATGTATAAACCCAACAAAAATATGGTGTGCCACAATGAAAATAATCAGAGTTCAATAGTGAGTTCAACAATGAAAATAATCAAAAGTTAATAATGAATGGAAAACCCTCCTATTTATAACAAAATATTGAGTTATGTTCGAATAATGAGAAATAATAAAATATTATTGATCCCATTCTTGGAATTACCACTTGGAATTTTTTATTATATTTGTTTAAGAGGGAAAAAGTATTTAAACTTTGCTTTAGCAATAATGAATAAATAAATGATTTCTTTATTATCTCAAGGAATTAGTTAAGAAATAATAAAAAATAATGATTTATTTAATTATTCCTAATGGATTTAGTCAAATTTAACAAAAAATAGTAATTAATTAATGATTAATTAGTTATTCTTAGAGAAAAATAGGAAAAATAATGATTTCTCTATTTAGTTTTCATGATTGGGTCAAATTTAACAAGGAATAATAATAAAACAATGGATTAATTAATTATTCCTAGAAGAAAATGAAAGAAATAGTGATTTATTTAATTATTCTTCATGGGTTTAACTATAAATTACTTAATAAAGGTGGTTTATTAGGTAATTTCTGACTGTGAAAGCAATTTTACTATGGTAAAATTGTGTTTACATCGTGTACTTCAATCCATCTTGTAAATTAGGCTAGATGATCAATTTTTTGGTGATAAAAAGTTTCTTCCATTACCATCATCACCTTTTGGTCAATTAGAACTTTCTCCTTGCAATCATGTTGTTCTCTCATTGTACAATAGTTTCACCATCTCAATCATATCAAAGAAAGATTTTCTGAAAGCTATCTCATCCTCATACATCAACTCTTGTACTTGTCCTTTTTTACGTGCCATGAATTGTGGGGTGTGTGACCTCCTTGAGCCAATTTGAGGGTTAGGTTCTTCAAGTACTCCTGCTATTCTCAATTTAGACCTTGAAAGAATTATAAAACCTTGCAAATTATGTTAAACCTTCACAAAAACCATGCCCTGATACCAAACAAATTAAAAAATAAAAATTGGAGGTTTCATGAAATGATTTTCAAGCTAGTTTATGTATTTTAGGCAATGGATTGTGATTGCAAAAGCACACAAATTTAAGGAAATTTTGCATAATTTTAATAGTTAAAAATAGACAAACATGTAACATCAAATACAACAAATTGATAATGAAGTTCACACCTCCTGGGCTACGTATCCGGGTCTAGTTTCCAGTGGTGGCCTTTTTTATTATATGCTGAAATTATCAAGATATCAACATACAAGCTTCAATATGAAAAAATAGCACTTCCATTGTGTCCAAAATGCCCAAAACACCCTATTTAGGCTCTTCTTAAGCTAAAAAATATTGAAATATGAGAAAGATAGGCCACTTTCTTTAAACATCCATGAAATTGCTCTGCAAAAAGGTATGGATCTACTAAACTAGCAACAAAAAGTCCATAGCCCAATTGATAGGGATCTTAGGCTAGAACTCCATAGGTCGTGGGTTTGATCTGCATTTTGTGGTCGAGGTTACGTTGGTTTTTATTATCAATGTTAAGTTTTTTTTAACCATTGGGCCAAAGCCCCTCTTG
The DNA here is from genome assembly GCA_000404065.3 of Pinus taeda. Lineage (NCBI taxonomy): Eukaryota > Viridiplantae > Streptophyta > Pinopsida > Pinales > Pinaceae > Pinus > Pinus taeda. The sequence continues at coordinate 16,007 of APFE031050362.1, forward strand.
ATCTCTGCACTCCTGGTCATATGGACCCATGAGACCAAGGGGTGCAGGCCATAGGGCACTTACTATCCTTGACACTGGCCACTAGCTCTATGGTTGGCATATGTCCCAACCTTGGGTGCAGGTAGGGTGTCACATGATCTACCCCTCAAACACTCCATTTGTGGTCATGTGGATGCTTGAAAAACAAGGGATGGGTCAGATGGGCACACCCGTCGGCCCGCTGATCAACCTAACCGCTCTACCATTGGTATTTAAACATAACATTGATGCACATAGTTAATAAGAAACACCCATGGCCTATAAGTTAGGTTGTCTTTTGGTTAGTTGTAGGTCATTTTTTTACGCCGAATAGAGGCCCATATAACACAATAAAAAAAAAATTCCCCACTTCCCAGGGCCACGTGGCACCCTTTGGTTCGCCCATGTGGTGACCTATAATTAGCCCACCAAACCAAATGTACGCCCAATAAACACCTATCATGTGCCCTCACAAGATTTGCCCAAATGTCATTTGTATAACCCGTTAGTTTCCTTCCGTCAGTGCCATGCCAACATATGGTATACATAGTGAACTGTGCAAGTTGACTTTTTTGTTGTTTGCCAAAAATTCATAATGCAATAACTTCCTCATATGGTGTTGGATTGAGGTGATTCAAGCATCATTGGATTGAGAATGTAAAATATGTATGATTTGGATGTGGTTTCGAGAGATTTTGAGCACTTTCATTTTTTAGCATATTTTTTATACACTGGATCAATAGTACAAGATTTATTTTGAGCTTCCCATTATTAACTATCATGTTTACATATCTATAGCAAATACAAGCATTAGTAGTAGCTAACCAAGGTCTTCCTAGGATAATATGAGAGCCATTGAACTTGGTCTTAGGATGGAGTATAAGGAAATCAGTGGGGTACTCCCAGGAATGAATGCAAATCATGACATCCTCAATGAAACCCTTAGATGCTACTATGGATATGTCTGCAAGTTGTAGCACTATTGTGGATTTTCTGATGCCTCATTGGAGGTTAAGATAAAGCATGGTCTCCATGGACATGAAATTAATTGTAGCCCCTAAATCAATGAGGGTGTTGGGGACTAAAATATTGTTGATGTGTACATCCACTATCAGGTTGCAGAATCTAGATAGTTTGTGATGATGGCCTTCGCAAGCATTAGATCAGTTAATTTCACAATGACATTTATAGTGGGGCATCCTTCCTCTTCCTTTCAGGCCTCCAAAGCCATTCTTCTCTAAAGAATTTTTTATATATGGTAACATATTTTATGGCCTCTAGATTAAGAATTTAATTCACAAACCATTCTTTCAATTCTCCTAGAACTTCAACTTCTTTTGGGTTTTGTGGTTTGGGATGGGTGAACCTTGTTATCTCCTAGATTGACCTCAGGCTAAAGGGAGGCAGTGCCATGGTAACCACAAATCAAGCTTAGCCAAGTAGCTAGCCCTACTAGGCCGAGAGAGGGCTCTCTCCTTATGGATCTTAGTCAAGGTGACTAGATCAGGTAAAGGATTTTAGGCTAGGTATAGTAGCTCGAGAGTTTTGATTGGATTTTGTAGAGGTTTTGCTGGATCAAGAGGAGTTGGGTAGTTTAGGTCTAGGAAATTAGGTTAGAAATGAAGGGTGTTCTATGGGGAAAGGCAGGCATAGGCTTTAGCACTTTAGGGCTTGATGAGGTGAGATGTTGAAGACTGATGAGAAGCTAAGAAGGGCATGTGACCATCATGGATCCTTCTTAAATGGTAGAAAACATATAAATGTGAATATTTACCCAAAGAAAATCAGTGTTGTGATGGATTTTGCGTATCAACTTGAAAACATTCACTAAGAAGCAATGGAATTATTAATGAAACATAAAAAATGTTCTAATCTATGATCACAAAAGAATAAACAGTACTAAAACTCCATACCACATGGATCCCATAAAAATAGTTGCATTTCTTATTAGTCTCTTGCCAAATTGCTTACAAAGATGTACAATCAAGCTCTGAGCATCTAATTGAGTCAAACCTTTTACAATGAGGAAGAAGAAGAAGATATAGACATTGTTTCAACCTCATCCCATCCCTACAGGTCAAATCACCAGGATGAGGAGCTAATCTAACCAACACTGAACAAGAAAACAGGGATATAGGCATCTCAACAACATGCCTCTAAAAGTGAAAAACTGATTCATTTGAGATCAAAATAACTCCTAAATCAATGAATCTACCTCATATTACTATTTATCCATCATATTTACAAGACATGACATCATTTACATAGGTAAATTATCCACCATCAGAGAGAATCCATGAAAAACATTCAAAAATCCAGAAAATGATTGTCCTTAGCAAAATTGCCCAATGCACAGCGCCACTTTCAGGTCCCTTTTCGAGACCTTCCCAGAATCCCAATTGAGCCAATGATATCTCATTGGAAAGGTATTCAAGTCTAATTTCCAAAACACCTATAATTTCTACATTTGGAGCTCATTTTATGACTCAAAACTTGATTCTCCCAAGACTGCTTTTGTGTGTCCATAAAGTGGCAGAAAGGTCATTTTAGGATGCTTTTTGACCTATTGGTGAACTAGTTCCACCCCAAAAACTTTGAAACTTTCTAAGGTGCATGTTCTCACTACTCTGAATCCAAAAGTGCAAGCCATTTCCTCATTGGGTGCCCCTAGGAAAAGCACAGCGCAGGCAATTTTCTTGTGTGTGTAATTTTCAAAATTTGCAAATGACAAAAATTGCTCAAAACCTATCCAAAATTGGTGAGCAGCACCAGCATAAAGCATCTTGATGAGCCAAGGAAGCTTCAACAAGAAACCTAAGCCTATCCCCCTCTTTTTTTCCCTTTAGGGCCCACCTTAGCCTAGCTTTCATTTTCTTGACCCTTATGTTACAAATTTTGTTTTAGGTCTTGTAATGATAGGCCATGTGTCTGATCATTTGATTGTCTATATTGGCCTTCCATAGTAGCTTCTAAAGGTGCAAGTTGACTCTCTCAAGTGAAGTCTCTCTATCATTTTCAATTTCCTACTCAATAGGGGTCAAAGTGACTTGTGTTTCTTTGCCACTTTGTCATTTTGCCTTGAGCACTTCCAGCTCCATGAGAACTTGTTTGTCACTCAATTGTTTGTTTTATTGGTCCAAGTATGTGATGACATACTTATCCCTCTCCAAATTTTCCATCAATTCTTGGACTTGAGCCTCCCTTTCCTGTATGATGATGTCTTTGATTGTTTCTTCATCTTGAGTCTCTAAATCAATGGTTTGAGTGTGATGGTGCTCAAACTTATCATTCTCTGCTAGATCAAATTCTCTTTCCTCCTCATCATCAAGGTCTTCCTCCTACACCTTTTCCTTCCCTTTGTGCAGTTGTTATACCTGTGCTTGCTGTGTCAATGAAGAAGGAAAATCCCCTTCCACATCCTGTGGAGCAAACATTTGCCTATGGGCTGATGAAGAAGGAAAGGCCCCTTCCACACCCTGGGGAGAAAACACTTGCCTACCTACTGCAAATAATATCCTAGTGCGTCTCTGATATGTCATGTAAACATGCACCTCATTAGTTCTTGTCTCCTTGGCCTCCTCATCTATTTTCACCCGGCTAGAAGGTCCTCCTACTTTTTAAGGCACTGGTGAAGGAATTTGAGGACCCGTGAATATGTTAAGAGAAATAAATGTCTCCCAAGAGATGTTGAGGAGACTAATATGATGGAGAACAATGATCTTGATCAGAGAATAATGATAAAGACTACTCATCTGCTAAGGGTATGGCTTCTTCTGCATAAAATGAGGCATCATGTCAATGTTCCTGAACAAGAAATAAGGGAGGTTCAACATCCTCACCCTAGTAAAATGTATGAGAAGCCTGATGTGATATGTGTACAGCCTAGATAACTTTCCCTCACAAGTGAAATATTTCACGATGATTTTCATCACGGGGCCATACTTGTTTTCAAGAAAGCTAAAAGGAAACTGTCCCTTCACCTCATTTTTGTACTAGGGTTTTATATAAGTCTCATAATAGTGTTCATCTAGGTCCTGGACCTTTTACCACTTCTCACCAACATTAGGAATCCTTGTTGCATCTGGAATGATGGAAGGTGAGACTGTGAATGTCACCAATACAATAGTGACTTTGTTGTTTTGAAGATGAGCTACAAAGAGTCTAGTGAACTCCGGGTGGTATTGGACTCTCTCTACTTGTTCACAAAACTCATAGTAGCCAAGATATCTAAAACATGAAACAACCAACTGAGAAGCCTGCAATTCCCTAAGGTTTGATGGCTCTTATCTGATAATCCAACCTCCCTTATGAGGTTTTCTCTACTATCTAGCTCTCTTTGCTGAGGTACCATTGTTTGTATCTCCCTCCTCATAGTCCTGGTCTTCTTTGCCCATGTTTGCAAGGTCTAAGGTTATACACTCCTATAAAAGGGATAAGGGGAATGAATAAGAGTCTTTTAGGAGTGAAGGGATGTGTTAGGGTAGACTAGAAAATGAAGGGTAAGATGTGAATTGTGAGAGTGAGGGAGATGGGTTTTAGGATGTGAGAATATAGTGAGGGGATGTGTATGGAGGGGATATGTAGTGATGTAGGGAAGATATTTAAGTTTTAATGATAGGTGATGGGGACAAACAGAGCGGTTTAGGGTTTTTAGGATAATATGGAGTGAAACTAGGGTTTGGTTTTTAGCATCGAGAATGATGCTTATGATTTCAATATGTAAACCAAAAATGAAGTAAAGGAGGTCAGCTTACTTGAACTTCAGCTTCTTCCAGGTTTTTTGGTTTGTGATGGGTGAACCTTGTTATCACCTAGATTGACCTTAGGCTGAAGGGCGGCAATGCCATGGTAACCACAAACCAAGCTTAGCCAAGTAGCTAGCCCTACTAGGCCGAGAGAGGGCTCTCTCCTTATGGATATTAGTCAAGGTGACTAGATCAGGTAAAGGATTTTAGGCTAGGTATAGTAGCTCGAGAGTTTTGATTGGATTTTGTAGAGGTTTTGCTGGATCAAGAGGAGTTGGGCAGTTTAGGTCTGGGAAATTAGGTTAGAAATGAAGGGTGTTTTATGGGGAAAGGTAGGCATAGGGTTTAGCACTTTAGGGCTTGATGAGGTGAGATGTTGAAGACTGCTGAGAAGCTAAGAAGGGCATGTGGCAATCATGGATCCTTCTTAAATGGTAGAAAACATATAAATGTGAATATTTACCCAAAGCAAAGCAGTGTTGTGATGGATTCTACCTATCAACTTGAAAACATTAACTAAGAAGCAATGGAATGATTAATGAAACATAAAAAGTGTTCCTCTCAATGATCACAAAAGAATAAACTGTACTAAAACTCCATACCACATGGATCCCATAAAAATAGCTGCATTTCTTATTAGTCTCTTGCCAAACTGCTTACAAAGATGTACAATCAAGGTCTGAGCATCTAATTGAGTCCAGCCTTTTACAATGGGGAAGGAGAAGAAGATGTAGAAATTGTTTCAACCTCATCCCATCCCCAGGGGTCGAATCACCAGGATGAGGAGCTAATCTAACCAACACTGAACAAGAAAACATGAATATAGGCATCTCAACAACATGCCTCTAAAAGTGAAAAATTGATTCATTTGAGATCAAAATAACTCCTAAAGCAATGAATCTACCTCATATTACTATTTATCCATCATATTTACAAGACATGACATCATTTACATAGGTAAATTATCCACCATGAGAGAGAATCGATGAAAAACATTCAAAGATCTAGAAAATGATCGTCCTGAGCAAAATTGCCCAATGCACAATGCCACTTTCAGGTCCCTCTTCGAGACCTTCCCAGAATCTTGATTGAGCCCATGATATCTCATTGGAAAGGTATTCAAGTCTAATTTCTAGAAAATCTAGAATTTCTGCATTTGGAGCTCATTTTATGACTCAAAACTTGATTCCCCTAAGACTGCTTCTATGTGTCCAAAAAGTGGCAGAAAGGTCATTTTAGGGTGGTTTTTGACCTTTTGGTGAACTAATTCTACCCCAAAAACTTTGCAACTTTCTAAGGTGCATGTCCTCTCTACTCTGAATCCAAAAGTGCAAGCCATTTCCTCATTGGGTTCCCCTAGGAAAAGCACAGCGCAAGCAATTTTCCTGTGTGTAATTTTCAAAATTTGCAAATGACAAAAATTGCTCAAAACTAATCCAAAATTGGTGAGCAGGACCACCATAAAGCATCTTGATGAGCCAAGGAAGCTTCAACAAGCAACCTAAGCCTATCCTCCTCTTTTTTTCCCTTTAGGGCCCACCTTAGCCTAGCTTTCATTTTCTTGACCCTTATGTTACAAATTTTGTTTTAGGTCTTGTAATGATAGGCCATGTGTCTGATCATTTGATTGTCTATATTGGCCTTCCATAGTAGCTTGTCAAGGTGCATGTTGAATCTCTCAAGCGAAGTCTCTCTATCATTTTCAATTTCCTGCTCAATAGGGGTCAAAGTGACTTGTGTTTCTTTGCCACTTTTTCATTTTGCCTTGAGCACTTCCAGCTCCATGAGAACTTGTTTGTCACTCAACTGTTTGTTTTATTGGTCCAAGTATATGATGACATACTTATCCCTCTCCAAATTTTCCTTCAATGCTTGGACTTCAGCCTCCCTTTCTTGTATGATGATGTCTTTGATTGTTTCTTCATCCCGAGTCTCTAAATCAATGGTTTGAGTGTGATGGTGCTCAAACTTATCATTCTCTGCTAGATCAAAGTCTCTTTCCTCCTCATCATCAAGGTCTTCCTCCTGCACCTTTTCCTTCCCTTTGTGCAGCTGTTATACTTGTGCCTGCTATGTCAATGAAGAAGGCAAAGCCCCTTCCACATCTTGTGGAGCAAATATTTGCCTATGGGATGATGAAGAAGGCAAGGCCCCTTCCACATCCTCGGGAGAAAACACTTGCCTACCTGCTGCAAATAATCTCCTAGTGCCTCTCTGATATGTCATGTAAACATGCACCTCAGTAGTTCTTGTCTCCTTGGCCTCCTCATCTGTTTTCACCTGGCTAGAAGGTGCTCCTACTTTTTAAGACACTAGTGAAGGAATTTGAGGACCCCTGAATATGTCAAGAGAAATAAATGTCTCCCAAGAGATGTTGAGGAGACTAATATGATGGAGAACAATGATCTTGATCAGAGAATAATGATAAAGACTACTCATCTGCTAAGGGTATGGCTTCTTATGCACAAAATGAGCCATCATGTCAATGTTCTTGAACAAGAAATAAGGGAGGTTCAACATCCTCACCCTAGTAAAATATAGGAGAAGCCTGATGTGATATGTGCATAGCCTAGAGAACCTGCCCTCACAAGTGAAATATTTCATGATGATTTTCATCCCGGGGACATACTTGTTTTCAAGAAATCTAAAAGGAAATAGTCTCTTCACCTCATTTCTATACTGGGGCTTGATATAAGTCTCATAATAGTGTTCATCTAGGTCTTGGACCTTGTACCACTTCTCACCAACATTAGGAATCCTTGTTGCATCTAAAATGATGGACGGTGAGACTGTGAATGTCATCACAACAATAGTGACTTTGTTGTTTTGAAGATGAGCTACAAAGAGTCCAGTGAGCTCCGAGTGGTATTGGAATCTCTCTACTTGTTCACAAAACTCATCGCAGCCAAGATATCTAAAACATGAAACAACAAACTGAGAAGCCTGCCATTCCCTAAGGTTTGATGGCTCTTATCTGATAATCCAGCCTCCCTTATGAGGTTTTCTCTACTATCTAGCTCTCTTTGCTGAGATACCACTGTCTGTATCTCCCTCCTCATAGTCTTGGTCTTCTTTGCCCATGCTTGTAAGGTCTAAGGTTATACACTCCTATAAAAGGGATAAGGGGAATGAATAAGAGTCTTTTAGGAGTGAAGGGATGTGTTAGGGTAGACTAGAAAATGAAGGGTAAGATGTGAATTGTGAGAGTGAGGGAGATGGGTTTTAGGATGAGGGAATATAATGAGGGGATGTGTATGGAGGGGATATCTAGTGATGTAGGGAAGATATTTAAGTTTTAATGATAGGTGATGGGGACAAACAGAGCGGTTTAGGGTTTTTAGGATAATATGGAGTGAAACCAGGGTTTGATTTCTAGCATGGAGAATGATGCTTATGATTTCAATATGTAAACCAAAAATGAAGTAAAGGAGGTCAACTTACTTGAAATAAGGGTAATAGAAAGAACTTTGGAAATTTCTTGAAGTTTTGAGGGCTTTAGAATCCTTCTCCTCAACGCATAGCACCGATACACAGAATGCAATACCGATCTCAACGTGCAGTGCGAGTGTAAAAATACACTTCGAAAATCCCTTGGACATGCAGCGCCAAGTCCTCAATGTGTAGCACCAACCTACCTTGCCCAGAAGTGCAACGCCACTCTGCCAATGCGCAATTCCAAGCTTCCAATTCCCAAAACTACCTCAAGCTTTCATCTTCTTCTCACTTTTTGATTTCTTGTTTGCTAAATGAGAATAATGATCTTTGAAAATGAAATGTGAGGGCTTAAATAGGAGAAGATTTTGACTTTTCACTTGAAAAAAGCCACTTTTCCAATGTTCCTTGTTCTTTTTCAAAACTCTATTTTAATGCCTTTTCTTCTTGTGTCTTTACCGGGGGATAAATGCTCATTTTGACTTGAATTTTGCAGTGTTCCTTTGTCTTGCAGCAAGGAGAGATGCTGGGGTGAAACTAAGATCAATTATTACGTATAGTGACTTAAAATTACATATGAAATACAAATAAATTTGAATACTCGATTTTCACCTCAAAAATATGGTTTTAAGGTGAAAATTACATTAGGTTAAAAGATAATATTTTTTAGTAGCGATGACTTATAAGCCATCAAGCTTGATTTATAGATCATCGTCATACCCTTGCTGACATTCATTTACATTTTGAAATCAGTTTCTTGACCTTGGTGATGAAACCCTAAGACCTAATGAAATCATGCCCTATGACCTAATGAAATGGACTACAGATTAATTATGAAACCATAACTGAAGACAATTTGAAGAAGGATCAGCAAGTATAGTCTATGAGGGAAGAATTTAGATTTCCTGAAGAGAAAAAAAACCATCAATGGATTAGTATATCATGACCTAATGGAATGATGCAAAATTTTCAGTATGGGACTCCTAAAATGAAAATGGAAATAGCGAATTTTGATCCCTGATGGAAGTATGTAGATACTGACACTAACAAACCTTTCAGGATATGGGGGTTTTTCGGCTTTATGTGTAATTTATTCCTTCTATTTTTCAATATCTTCTACTTGAGAAGGTAGGATAGAATTAGGAAATACCTCCCTAGATCTGAGGTTACTTTCTTGGATTTCTACAGAGTAATTAAGATAATAGGTCTCTCCATTGTAGACTTGTTGGGTTTCCTTATTTTCGAGTTTGGATTGGGTTCAATAGGCATCAACAGTTACTTAAGGGTATTTTTTTGGGGTAGATGGGATTGAGGAGAAGGAGGCATTAGGTCAGGTGGTTGAGCTTCCTAATGCCTCCATTCTGATGATGGATTACTCCATTAAGGAGGTTAGTGTTGGTGTATTTGGAAAATATAAATGACAGGTTGGGGAGGATAGTTCTAAGGAGAAGGAATGGACCACCATGAGTTGTTTAGAGGATACCAAGACTAGAAAGGTTCATTATGGCTTGTATTTAAGGAAGGAGCATAGTGTATACCATGCATACTTTGTTGATATAGCCTAGGGTCTTGTGGCCTCCTTTCATTGACAAAGTAAAGTTGCTCCATTCCTGCTTCTGCTCCTTAATACACTTCTTTCAGATCTAGAAGATATGGAAAGTTTTAAATTGAATGCTTTTCCTCACACAATGAGAAAATTTCTATTACATTTAATCAACACTCATTCCTAGGGTGCCTCTTGGTTCATCAAGGGAAAAATATGGCTACTGCCCTTTTGTCCTCTTCTTATTTTTTCTTAATGTGCATTGTGTCCATCAACAAGGAAAAGAAACATAATATTTGACTTATAAATTCCTCCAACATACCCCATATTTCATTCTTAATGGCTAAAATAAAATGTGAAGAAATTACCAAGCCTTGGTTGGATCCACCTCTTTTCCTTGCAACTCTAGAGTGATTTTTGAACATTGTTTTGATTTCTCATAATTGAGTTAGTAAATATATCAATTGGACAACATGTTGAGTGCCTCCATCAACTCTTCTCTAACCCTTGTAACTAAAACTAGCCTCATTGATTCTTGATGAAGGGTGTTCTAACACCCTCCTCCCACACTTACTTAATATTACCAATCCACCAGGGTAAATATGTGCTGAAGAGTTTAAAAGATATTTTTTAACCTCCTAGATCACCTTAAGTAAGTGGAATCGACAAAACTAAAACCTTATTAACCTCCCTATAGTGTTACAGGACTCCCAACATCTAAACCACCCTTCCAGGTGCACAGACCCTGAGTTAAACCTATGATTCTATGTCATGGACCGCCAGATGCTAGGAAAACACTATTGGAATCGGTTGTAACCCTCCAATCGCATGCCTAAGCTTGCAAGGGTTAGTCTCCAGACCACTTCGTAGAACTTAATGAAACTCTCAGGAATGATAAATGACACAACAACAAGGCCTTCCATACAAAACATAGAGAAGAAGATGACCTAACGAGGCCTATCCATGACATACATTTCATCAAACATACGACATACATGTAATCTACAGGTCATGAATGCATACTTAGAAATATGGGTTTGATACTTTTCTGAGAATCTTTAAGATGGTCTAATACCCTCTCGTAAAAGTTGCAATAACAATTTTTAGTCCATACATTCATAAACCATTCATATATTCATCAAAGATGTCAATAGCCATAGCCAATATACATCATATAATTAGTATATCACCATCATATAAACCATGGAAACTCTTCAATAATATCACCAACATAATCAATGCATATGCTCATAGATGACAATAGAAAATACTTCTTATTAACATATGAAAATTCCATCCAAGTAAGGAACTTCCACATACCACCAAACCATAGATTTGGTGGAACCAAATATTTCTTTCAACCAATTACGCCCATGCCATATTCCAAGCATGAATATTGGATTGATGGAATAAACCAAATAAAACCAAACCAGGGATTCGAAAGGAAAAAACACCTCAACACTCAACCAATGATTCCATGTCACAGTCGGACAATACTAACGATCACTAGATTGGTCTCTACCAAAGTTGTCTATGGATTGAGATCATTTTTTCCAACCTGAATCCAAGACTAGTAATTGAACCCATAGTTTTCGTAGGGCTCTAGAGCATTTGTCCAACCAAGGCTCCAGGACAAGTAACTCAACCCACGAAGGGCTCTAGAGTGTTTTTCCAACCAAGCCTTCCAAGACTACTAACTCAACCAGAGTTGTTTGAGGGCTTCGAGAACATTTGTCCAACCAAGGCTCCAAGAACTAATATCTCAACCCACAACCAAAAGGAACATGAGCACCAATCAGAAAAAAATGGAAAAACCCATAACACAATGGATATCAAAGAAATGGCAAGGCCATGTAAAACAACTGTCAATTGAGGCAATCCTCTGTGCAATTACAACTCATAACCAAGAAGCCACATGCATGTTCGATGCATGCAAAAACTAGCAAGGAAACCATACATGCAACTCGATACCTACAAAGAAATCCTTCTATAGTCATTGATTCACTTGTTCCCTTGCGCTCTCCCTCGTTTCCTTATCCTTCTTTCTCCAAATCCAATGTATGTCAAAGTGCTCCAAGAATATGCTAAGTGTGCAAGAGTATGAGAGAGAGAGAATAGAGAGAGTTCCGAAACTAAACTCACAAAAACTAACTCTAACCAAAATCCATGAACTAATCCTCAAAATTAATTTATCATTGAGGCCTTTAATTTCTTCTTTCTCATTCATTTTTTGTTCAATTTCCTTCTCATCCAAATATGTGACCTTTCACCTTCCTTTTCTCCTATTTTATATTATTTTCATAAATAAAATTCCAATTAATGCCAATTAATGCCTATTTTCCATTTCCAATGCCTTTTCCAATTTTCGTAGCCATTAGTTAATCACAAGTGATCCCCATCACTATTTTTTTTCCCACCATTCAGCTTGGAATATGTGTCCCATGAACTTGGTGATTATTTTTCCTTTACTAACTTTATTACATGTCTTTTTATCCCGAAGTTGTTACAAACCCCTCACCCTTGGGGGAACACCATCCTCAGTGTTCAATGTCACCTACAACCAGGAAGGCCACTGAAAACCAAACATACTTCCCATGGAGCTTTATAACAAAACTTGTTGCAGTATTTACAATAACGTCCTGTTGAAAAAGTAACAATCATACTGTTTACTAGATCTTTATAACACAACTCATTATAATATTTAGAATAACAACCACATATATACTCATGCACATGTACTTCCACTAGAAAATAATCATACTATCTTTGGAGATTTATGACCACATCTCGATACAATATTTAGAATAATATACACATGTACATATATGCACATTTCCTCTAGACATGAGATAAAAGGATATGGTTCCTGTATTAGCAACAAGGGAATCTAGAGGCTCACACCTCCACCCTCAAAAGTAATACCAGGATTCACCTCCTTCCCAGGAAGTCTAGAATCTACTGCCAAATTCAAATCTACATCCAATGTCTAGTGCTACAATCCTTGCACTACTTGTTCTCTCAGTGAACAATTATCGACTCATTGTTCCATGAAACACTCCCAATGTGCATATGATTCCATATGGAAATGATAATGACCAAAACAAATCCATCCTCGACCTTCCCTTCTCTACTACACAATCCCTCGAGAAATTTGGTCAGCCCATTTGATGCAGTCACACACCTTCCAAGTTTCACGGGAATTCCCTTCTTTTCTACAGAATCCCTCGGGTGACCCCTCCCTTGGCAAGGTTTCCTTCCATCTGAAGTTCTAAAAACCAAGGCATATCCTTGCCTCACAATCATCATCTCGATCACATCATGCTCATGGAAATCAATGGACATTATTTGGTACCAATGTCCCACAATGGCCCTACTCCTAAAATGCTTCCCCAACATATTGCTTCTTGTTCCAATTCCTTTTGTTGTTGCTACTAATGGTTGTAGTCAATTTGAACCTCCAAACACAAGAATTTTCCTTTCTTTCCTATACCAAGAACATCATTGTCGTTAAACTCAAACTAAATTGAAATAAACTCAAATCACACCTCATTGGTAGCTTGTCAATAAGGTACACCTACAATTTTTTTTATTTCTTGTCACAACAAGTCAGGCTAGCCAGTTGATCAATTCATCATGTATAAACATATCACATGCTTTAAGCTCAAAATGCAACCATCCTATTAAAAAATATAGATCACATGTAACCATCATAACTAGAATCGTAGATCACACGTAATAATGATGAATCAGAGTCACACGTCACATGCATATTAAAAATTGAAATGAATGTCGATGTTTATCCTTCAACCGGTCCACCCTTCTTCCTTTGTTCTTTCCATACACACACCCGATCAGTTGCCACACCTAACAAGAACATAGCGACTTTTCTTCTCTTCAATCATGTACACATACACAGTGTATGCCACATGCATACAACACCATAAAATATACACACCTACACTGACATAAAATACAACACATATATTTACATAGAGTATAACATAACAAATACACATGTCAAAATACAACAATTACACAATGCACATAAGACAATACCCCATGTATACAAGACAATAACACATGTATACAACACTTCTCACACAATGCATACACAACACCACCTGTACAACATGTACACAACACCACCTATACAATGTGTACATAACATCACATGTACAAAACACCACTTCATTGTGTGTACACAACACCACATGTACATAGCACCACATGCATGATGTGTACAGAACACCACCTGTACAACATTTACACAACACTGCATGCACACAACACCACATGTACTACATGTACATAGCACCACATGCACACAACACCACATGTACAATATGCACATCGCACCATATGTACACAACACTGCATATACAATATGCACACAACACCATATGTAGAAAACAACACAGATACAACACACACACAACATTGTGTACACAACACCACATATCCAACATGCACACAACACTATATGTACATAGTGCCACATGTACGACATGCACACAACAACATATGTACACATTACCACATATGCAACATGCATAGAATGCTTTAGGTACAACATGTACAATAGATACACAATAGTAGTACTGCACATCCAAAGACCACACATTGACTCTATCAAACAACCTTGCTTCTAGTGTCCTTCAATTATTCATGCTTGTTCCAACATACCGCAGATCACAGTTCCTTCATTCCATTGATGTATCCCTCAGCATTACCTATCCATAACATAAACATAGACATAGTTTAATTACATAATATCAATTCATATACACATGATATTAACCTCATAGATCTATCAGGGCTACTCTACCCACTTGATTCCTCATTCACCAAGAACCTCCTGATGTCATCCACTTGTGTAAGAAATCATTACTGCACAGGAATGATTCCCTACGACCTTGTTAGACAATGAAATACATACGTGGATATATATAGTCCTCAACATAATCATGATCACAACATATTTACCATATATCACAAGGTCTAGGTTAAGAGAACTCCCTGTATCGGTGCACAACATGCATAACATTGAGAACAATAGTTCCCAAATTAGCCAAGGAATTTGTTACCTTAAGCCCATTTACTTTACATTTATTGTTACCTTTTCCCATGACAATCCTACCACTACGCATTCATCCCCATGGACCCAACCAATCAAATTGGCTATCATATTCTATCTTTTAACTTCCCTTACTCATGTACCAAGCTTCATCTGGGACTTAAATTACCTATTGAATCTCATCCAACTCTCCCGGATCTCCACTAACTTTCCTATTTCCCCAACCAAATCCTAATAATTTCGAAACATAAAAGGAAAGACCAAAGAAAAAAAAGATAAAACCATGAAAAACCAATAGGAATATGACATCGCAAGAAAAGTGGTATGAACATAGACTAGAGATAAACAAAACTGCAAATCAAGTGCAAAAAAATCAGAAAGCACCGTAAGCACAAGACTAGAAACAAGCATTGTGACTCAATCCGCATGGGTTCCCAATGCTTCCAAGGGAAATCTCAACTCGAGCCTTCTTCAATATTTCACGAAAGTCTCTTTTTCCATGCAGTTCCTTGCATCATACTACCACAAACACATAATTGTCAATGCATAAATAAACATAACAATATACTAGTTACATTATCATGTTGTGTTAAGAACACTACCTTGTAAATGACCTCGTACAAATATCCTTTCTCAAAGGACTCCAATTCCTTGATGAGCCCAGCCATAACTGAAAACTAGTGGTTATGCCTATCATGTACATGTTCATGAATATAGTACATATCCACATAGTGCCAGATAAACTCAAGGTTAAGAATACTTCATTTATTCATGCAAAGCACCCATTCATTTGGACTTGTGGTTTCCAAACATAGCCAAATGATTTCACACCCAATTCCTTTCTTTTACCTTTTACCTTGCTGCAATTGAGTCTAATTATGTGTTGCACATCATCCAGTTGTTTGTTATGCAAACAAATCAACTATTACGTTGCCATGCTAACACCAAACATGTTTCCCTAAAATTGTTCACACATGTCATCCACATTTTCCAAAGATCAAGACATTGTATCTATTAATTTGAAATCAACCTTTACCAAGACTAAAAGCCATGTCATAATCTACTCACAGTCATAGTCATAATGCTAGACTAGCACCCACTTGCACTAAAGTACATATCAGTTGTCTCAAAATATATAATGTTAGTAGAATCGTGTTAAAATAAGATCATTCCTTCATGCAATCTTATAGACACATATACTCACATCATGCAATTAATAAAACCTTCAGGCAATCTATAAACATACCATGTTAGATCAAATAAATAGATGACATAACTAAACTGCTAAACTTGGCAACTAGGGCCACATTCCACCTCGGGTTAGCTCATTTTATGGAGATGATGATTGCATTAAATTCCTCTTTTCAAGAGGACCAAAATTGATATAAATAATATCTCATTTGGACAAGTAGAAGTGTGATTTTGAATTTATGCCCACACGTGCAAATCGTCAAGGTCGACCACATCATCATGTAGGCTCATAAAGCCCAATGGATGTGTCACTTCACCCTCAATGACTTGCATAAATATAAGTGACCTCCCATGTCACTTGGCATCATAATAAAAAATCCTATTCTTCTCTCTCCTTCTCTCATTGGTTTGCACAAATATTGGGATTTTCTTTTCTCTAACACGTGTGGCACAAGGAGAACAAATTTCAGAGCTAAATTACAAGGCTGAAATTATAGAGTTCACTGCAATTTGAACAATGTTGTCTTTGAACTTCCAAGGAGAGCTTGACTTATTGTTTTGGGAGATTATCTGTTTGGGCAGGACACATAGTTTGGCATAGAAGCTAAGGTATTTTAAGCACTTTGACTGTAGACCAAAATTGTGGGTTGCCCACATATTTTAGGAAAATAGTTTTACCAAGTTTGAATGATGATTTTGTCACTATTTTAGGCTGACTTTGAATTCCTAATCAAGCCAATTTTGACTGTGGAATATCAATTTGTTTTGATGACATTCTATTGTTTTTTTTATCAACATTGACTTTTTGGTTAGTGATGTTGACTCCTATAGAAAATTGCAGGTTTGACAGGGTTTTTTTAACAGTGATTTGCCAGGTCAATTTTGACTTTGACTCTTGTATTTGTATTCTCACTTTTGGCTGAACATTTGGTATAATAATAAGAATATTTTATGAAAGGGTTCTCCCCATGTTGGGGTTCTTCCCTGGGATCCATCAAATATGGTGTTAGGGTTTCCTTTTCTTGTCTTCTGCATATTGTTCATGTTTTATCTATTTTTACTATCAATTTCATTATTGGTTAATGTGATTCTATTAGAAATCTTAATTGGAAATTGGCATTGGGTTGTAAAAGGAACATTGAAGTAATTGTGCTAAGCATAGAACATACCACTGTTATTTGAATTTAACATGGTATCAGAGCATAGGTGAAGACAAATCCCAAGAAAGAGAGCGAAAAGCAATCACTAAGGGAGATGTGTTAGTCAAGACTATTGATTTAGCTTCAATGGCTTCTATGTCTTACTTCAAACCCGAGAATAAGCTCAAGGAAAAATGTGACTATCATGCATGGAAGAGCATTATTCCATGGACTATGTCAAGGGAAGAGTGGTGGAGCCTCCTTCAAATGCACATGTTCTTGCAAAGACAAAATACAAGAAAGGTGACGCCAAAGCTAAAAGAATCATTATAGACTCAATTCAAAAGCATTTGGTTTCTTATATTTATGATTTCGAAACATCTAAGGAGATGTATCATAAGATAGTAGGGATATTCAAAGTGATCAACGCAAATCAAATCCTCTTTCTCAAAAACTAGTTGAAGGATATCAAGATGGAAAAAAGGGAGTCTATCCAATCCTAGTTCATGAGGATTAGAGAAATCATGAATGAACTTCTATCTATTAGAGAATTTGTTGCTGATAGGGAGCTCACTCCCATCACTCTTGAAGGTCTTACAAGAGAATGGACTGTTTAACACCACCATTCTCAATAATGACAGGATTCCTGGTTTTAATGAATTAGTGTCCATATTCACTCAAGAGGAGATAAGGATGACGAGGAGAGACAAGAATTCAAATGGAAATGATACTACTTATTTAACCACTCATGCTAAGAGGAAGAACAACGTTGGTCTAAAGGGACAATGTCAAGGATTCAAGCCGAGATTCAAGGAAGGAAGAAAAGGAATGTACTACAATTGCAATAGGTTTGCCCATGCAATAGAGTGTCCTCACAAGAAGGATACTCAAAGGGATGATGCCAACAACAACTACAAAGGCTAGGAAGTCAAAGGAACAACAAGTTCAACAATAAAGGAGAGAGGAATGCTCTTGCTGCTTGAGATGGAAATCGTTGACCTTCGAAAAGGACAAGAAATTTGAGGTATGAGGAAAGTAATGTTGTAGGAAAACAAAAATAATTTTATCTTATTTATGCTTTATCTACTGCCTCTCCTATGGATAATTTGGACCATCGATTGATTTATAGTGGAGCCTCAAGGAACTTCAATGGGTACAAGGAGGCCCTCTCAAATTTGGTTGAAAAGAAGACTAATTTGGAAATCATACTTGGAGATAATTCCACCTATCCCCTAAAAGTAATAGGTATTGTCACTTGTTGGCTTAGTGGGTTCTCACCCAGGTTTCAACTCAATTGCACCAAACAAAACCATACACTACTGGCCCTTTCGGAATCGATCTGCATGGCACAAGCTGAAATCTCACCTGAAGCAGTATGGGGGGATGCTGGAACTAAGTTTCTGCATCCAAAGAGCAGTGTGATGTCTTCTATTTCCATAGATCCGCCTTCGTGCAGATCTATAATTCCCTAGGGATCGGTACTACAACTTCCTTTAAACGGCCCTTAGACCTTCACAAAGGTCTACAATAGGTCTTTGTGGACCCTTAACAAATGAATTAACCACTTATATGCACCATAGAATAACCCTAGATTTGAGTTCATGCATATCTATTCAAGTGCTTAATAAACATAACATAATGTATTATAATCTTCGTGTAAATACTTAGCATGCATTAAATATAGTTAATAAGCCTTATTCAATAGAGTCATGCATAAATACATCATTATTTCATAAATAAATTATTCCATCACAACATATATCACAAACATAAATAATAGAAGTAAACAAATAAACACATGAATTTTTTCAACAATCTTCTTTATTGATCTTCAATATGTGGTCACAAACTCAAAAATTCCCTATGCACTCAGTTGTAGGGGTCCGCTCACTCAGCTGTGGACTCTACTCTAGGCCTCCACACACTCAGGTTTGGATCGTTTTCCCCTCTATCTACCCACTGCTTCCTTTCCCTTCTCCCTCAGACGTAGACATAAGCATGACTTAGACTCTCTTAAGACTAACCTATTTATAGCATTTTACATACAATCCCATGGTCCACAAACCATGGGTGGATCTCAAAATCTACTCAACTTTACATAACCAAGGGAATAAAACCCCTTTTTAATTGTAACTATCTACATGCTCCACATACACAAATTGCAGAGACTTTACATCTTTTTATGAAAATTTACATTAAAACTTGGATTTTTAACCCCAAAACTAACCCAAGTGACCCCGTTCCAACATAAATTTTCACTTGAATCAATGTCAAAACATTCATCTACAATAAGTGTTGTATGTGTGAGATTGAAAAGGGAATCGACGTCTATTTCTGCGATGGAAGACAAGTGCTTCAAGGTAGAATTCATTGATGAAAAGGTACGACTTGGAGAAGAAACCCTAAACATGATTTTACACTTATATTTAGGGTTGAGGGTATTTATCAAGATAGAGGAAGTCCTTTTCAAGCCTTTACCTATGTTGGAAAATACTGAGAGGGGGGGTGAATCAGTATTCCTTAGCAATTAGAACTTTTAATTTTTTTCAAAGCATTAGTTAATCTTCAATTATTATTAATGTTTATGCAATAATAACAGTAAATAAAAAAACATGTGATGCACAAAAATTTTAGGTGGAAATCCCCCTCCAAGTCAAAAACCATTGAATGATTTTCTAATAAATTCTTTAAAGCTCAGCCCCAATTGAAATGAAAGCAAAAACTTCCTAAAATTTTATAAAAGCATTCTTCTCCAGCTCCCACTAGAAGGACACCCCAATGCCCTGGTTTCTTCAGTAATCAACTGAATGGATGCCCAAAAACCCTAGACCAACCTACCACCCTGAGGTGTTCATAGGATCCAACCTGTAGGCAACTTCATGCGCCTACCTAGCACCTCCCTACCACCCTATAATGACTTAAATGAGACAAGAGTGTGTATTCCCATACTAGAGACAATGATCCATAATAAAATATGATTTACAATGATTTTTACTAAGCACCGAATCACACTATGACTTGGAACCCAACCATGACATCATCCCAACAGAGACTCCTATACCTCCCAACAATGCCTTTTCGACTCTAGGCAGATTGATTCTTTTACAATAATGACTCTTCCAATGATGACACTTTTACAAATGACTCTTTCACAACTTTACAATGATGACTCTTGGTCTTGACACTTCTTCACAATATATGGATGATTGTCATGTCTTCAAAGGATGTCCCGCTCCAATGATTTCTTTGATTTGATACTTTTTCTCTTGAATTCTTGCTTGAAGTTGTACTTGAATCTTCTTCTACCTGCATGAAAAATTTGGCCGGAAAAACCAATCCCAAAACAAAACAAAATACCCTCCAACTTACCTCTGCCCCCGAAACACATGTAAGTGCATAATAATGAATAAATACAAATTAAAATTACAATGCATACCTGAAGTGTGCTTGTCACTCTTGTTGTTGACATGCTGCAGCAGTAGACAAAGACTCCCATTGTTGATATAGGCCTAGACTCTATGCAAGACTATATCCAAAACTGGCCTAAGGATATATATAGAATAAAAGTTGATGATAGACCCTAGACTTTTGATGGACTAAGTTATGAGTACAATAACAAAGACCATTTTTTTTTTGTTTGTGGAAAAACCTGTGAACAGTGTTTGAAACCAATGTTTCGGACTAGCTTAGTGAGTCCATCATCAGGGCAATGTGATTTGTATTTGGTGAAGAGAGAGCATGAAATTATGGAGCTATTAATAGTTAATTGAAAAATATTTGATGTCTTCTTTTATTGTCGGCTTACAAATGACTAACTAATAAATAATTATTTATTTATTTATTTATTTATTATTATTATTATTATTATTATTTTTTATTTATTATTTATTTTTATTTTTTTTTTTTAAATTTATTTATATATTATTATTATTATTTTTAATTATTTTATTTTATATTTATTTTTATTTTTTGGAATCTATGTTTATATATTTAAGTTCTTTGCTATATATTAAATGTTTTAACTAGAATGTATATAATTTTAAAGTTATAGTTTGAAAGGATTTTATGTTAACTTATTAAATTTTGTTTTTAAAGGAGAGTTAGATAGGGTGCTAGCTATGATGGTTATATTTATTTATTAAATAATATAATAATTATATATATATATATATATAATATATATTATATATATATATATTATAATTATATATTTATATATGAATGTTTGTATATTTGTGTTTCTTGCTCTTTTATTTTATTTAATAAGGGTTTTTAGGTGTTACTTAATTTTAGTCCGTCGTTTCTATTCATGTTGTTCGAGGACTTTTCGATTTCAATCGCCTCTTTCACCCTTATTTTTAAATAATGGTATTCCTTGGCAAATATCTTCACTCAAATTCCCACCACCATCCGAAGCAAAATGTCGGTGTCATCAAAACCCTAGCTACCAGAGCTTCTAGAATCTCTGACCCTGAACATTTAGAAGAAGAACTTAACCATCTCTACAAGGTCTTTATAAACAATGGCTATCAGAAAAACATTATCGAAAAAATAATTAAAGAATCCACAACCAATACCCAAAAAAGAAAAACTCTTGAAAACCCTAGAATCTCCTTACCCTATATAAAAGGAACCACATACGAAATTACCAGAATTCTCACGAAGTATAACATCATGGTTGCCTTCACACCCCCTTACACCATGAAAAACATGTTGGATTTTTCTAAGGACCTAATAGACCCAAAAAATAACGAAGGAGTATACTCGGTTCCCTGCTCATGTGACAAACTATATATAGGTGAAACAGGGAGATCTTTTGGCATAAGGTTAAAAGAACACATTAATGATATTCCAAGAAACAGGTCAGAAAAATCAGGTCTGGCAGAGCATGTGTGTTCTTCCTCGCACTATATTTGTATGGAACAAGAAAAATTAATTCACAAGGAAGACCATTATTTAAAAAGAAGGGTGAAAGAGGCGATTGAAATCGAAAAATCCTCCAACAACATGAATAGAGACGACGGAATAAAATTAAGTAATACTAGAAACCCTTATTAAATAAGATAAAAAGCAATAAACACAGATATACAACCTTCATA
>APFE031050362.1:38593-150375 GCA_000404065.3 Pinus taeda
ATTATATAAATAAATAAATAAATGATTATTAATTAGTTAGTCATTTGTAAGCCGATAATAAAAGAATACATCAAATATTTTTCAATTAACTATTAATAGCTCCATAATTTCACGCTCTCTCTTCTAAAAATACAAATCACATTGCCCTGATGATGGACTCACTAAGCTAGTCCGAAACATTGGTTTGAAAAACTATTCACAGGTTTTTCCATAAACAAAAAAAAATTCTACCAACCTGTATGGACTCTCTTTTTAACACCATTAAGTCCCAGCATGGAAGGGACATAATGAACAATGCTCTAAATTTTGAGAAGATGAGAATTTCCAGAGCTAGAAACCTTTCAAATCTCATATTTCTAAAACAATGTAGAGATGAAAACCTCACTCCAAATTTTTCCAAATGCAACCATCCCCTTAAAAGTGGTCGGAACATTTCTGTCTTCAATAATCTTAGGAAAACCCTCATCAAACATGAAATCAAATTCGCTAGATTTCGATTAATTAAAATTTCTGAAAAACTTCTGAGCTTGCATCTCTAGCTAGCATCAGCTCTTCACTTTGATCTTTGGTAGAACTTAGATGCCTTCCCCTTCACCAAAGCTAAAAGGAATCTTGATTACACTTTTTCAAAGAAAACCAAAAAACTTAAAACCCTAAGAAACACTGACTTCGACAATAATGCCAAAGATATCCTCATAAATCATTCCACAGCTGAGATGCATAAAAAAGACAATGAATTTGATTACACTGGCCAACACAGCACTCCCATCACGCATTGTGGTGCCACCATCACACATTTGGATAGCCTGACAGCACAAGTTACAACCAATATCGCAGAAGTCACGCAACTGGATAGCCTGACAGCACAGAATGAATCTAATATCACAGAAGATGGCAACGATTATACTGGCCAACACCATGCTCCCATCATACAAGGCGCTCTCTCCAGCAATACGCAGAAAGAAAGTAATAAATTTGATTACACTGGCCAACGCAGTGCTCCCATCAAGCATTGTCGTGCCACCATCGCACATCTGGACAGCCTGACAGCACAGGTTTTAACCAATATCACTGAACATACACTCATCACGCAACTGGATAGCCTGATAGCGCGTGTTGAAACTAATATTGCAAAAGATACACTCAATACCCAGAGAGATGGCAATGATGATATTGTCCAACAATGTTCACCCATCAGACAATGTGCTCTCTCCAACAATCCGTCCCACACTCAGGTTTTGTGTATGCAGATAAACGGTAATGATTACGGCCCTCTTTCTCAACACCGTGCCACCATCACAGTGTAGGTTGAAACCAACCATTCATCATCTCGTAACCTAGACCTTGGCAACCTTTCTTGGAAGGAAAAATCTAGTGACAACAACTCAATTAGACACTCAACAGTAATCAACCTCTGAAAACTAACATTAGATGATAACCTAAAGTCACTGCTAGAAAAAGGCCTAAATTTTTCTTTATGTCTAGCCAAAATTCCTGTGAATGATATCATAAGAAACATTGAGGTCATCATCAAAAACATAGAGAAAATGTTGCAGAAGAAATAAGACAGGACGTTGGCAGAATTCTCTGAAATGCCAGACCTCCTCCTAGCAACATCTCCAAAGAAGAATCCATAGCTTTAATAAACATCAAGAAAAACAAGGACATCATAATTTTAAAAGAAGACAAAGGAAATGCCACTGTTATTGTGGATAGGACAGATTATGATAATAAGATGGAAGAACACCTTAACAAGAGTGGCTGCTATAGAATTCTTAACAAGGACCCTAGCAACAAAATCCTTCGCCAAGTTAGTAGCAAAATATAAAACTTCTCTCTTGATTCTACTATTAAGAATAGGTTAATACCCAATAACGCCATCATCCCTAGAATATATGTTGTGCCTAAAATCCATAAATATGGAGTTCCATTGAGACCCATTGTTAACACTATAGGATCACCCACTTACTGGTTAGCAAAATACCTTGCTAACAAACTTATACCTTGATCTGGTAACACTCCCTCTTACATCAAAGATTCCACTTCTTTCATAGAATGGATTAAAAACCTAGAGATTAGTGACAATGATCTCGTGGTTAGCTTTGATGTAGTGTCTCTCTACACTATGATTCCAGTAGATGAAACCATAGAAGTATTGAGGAAAATCACAGCCCATGAAACTGTCGAACTAGTAGGCATTTCCCTTAAATCTTCATACTTCAGTTTCAAAGGAAAAATCTATGAGCAAACTCATGGAGTTGCCATGGGTTCTCCTTTATCACCATTGATTGCCAACTTATACATGAAACATTTCAAACAAATGGCCCTTAAATCTTTCTCGTTTACCCCTGATGAATGGAAAAGATATGTAGATCACATTTTTGCTAAATGGAGCCATGGTTTAGATAAACTTAATTAATTTTTATCACACATAAACAACCTCCCTGAAAACATTAAATTCACTATTGAGATTGAAAAAGACAACCAACTCCCCTTCCTAGATGTCCTCCTTACCAAGAAAAATGGTAAACTAAGCCACCAGGTCTTCAGGAAACAAACTCACACTGACAAATATCTTCACTCAAATTCCCACCACCATTCGAAGCAAAAAGTCGGTGTCATCAAAACCCTAGCTACTAGAGCTTCTAGAATCTCTGACCCTGAACATTTAGAAGAAGAACTTAACCATCTCTAAAAGGTCTTTATAAACAATATCTATTAGAAAAACATTATCCAAAAAAAAAATTAAAGAAGCCACAACCAATACACAAAAAGGAAAAACTATTGGAAACCCTAGACTCTCCTTACCATATATAAAAGGAACCACAAACAAAATTGCTAGAATTCTCACCAAGCATAACATCATGGTTGCCTCCACACCCCCTAACACCATCAAAAACATGTTGGATTCTGCTA
Organism: Pinus taeda; assembly: GCA_000404065.3. Classification (NCBI taxonomy): domain Eukaryota; kingdom Viridiplantae; phylum Streptophyta; class Pinopsida; order Pinales; family Pinaceae; genus Pinus; species Pinus taeda. Next base: position 41,510 of record APFE031050362.1, read on the forward strand.
AGGAACTAATAGACCCAAAAAATCACAGAGTATACTCGGTTCCCTGCTCATGTGGCAAAGTATATATAGGTGAAACAGGGAGATCCTTTGGTATAAGGTTAAAAGAACACATTAATAATATTTCAAGAAACGGGTCGGAAAAATCAGGTCTCGCAGAGCATTCATGTTCTTCCTCACACTATATTGGTATGGAACAAGCAAAATTAATTCACAAGGAAGACCATTATTTAAAAGGAAGGGTGAAAGAGGCGATTGAAATTGAAAAATCCTCCAACAACATGAATAGAGATGACAGACTAAAATTAAGTAACCCCTTGAAACCCTTATTAAATAAAATAAAAAAGCAATCAACACAGATATACAAACACACACACACACACACACACACACACACACACATATATATATACCTATATTATTTAATAAATAAATATAACCTATCATAGCTAGCATCCTATCTAACTGTCCTTTAAATAAAATTTAATAAGTTACATAAATAAATAATTACTAATAAGCCTTCAAACTATTTACTTTAAAATTATATACATTCTAGTAAAAACATTTAATATATAGCAAAGAACTTAAATATATAAATAGATTTCTAAAATAAATAATAATAATAATAATAAATACTTATATAAATAATAAATAATTATTAATTAGTTAGTGATTTGTAAGCTGACAATAAAAGAAGACATCAAATATTTTTCAGTTAACTATTAATAGCTCCATAATTTCATGCTCTCTCTTCTCAAAATACAAATCACATTGCCCTGATGATGGACTCACTAAGCTAGTTCAAAACATTGGTTTCAAAAAATGTTCACAAGTTTTTCCACAAACAAAAAAAAATTCTACCAACCTGTATGGACTCTCTCTTTAACAACAAAGACCATTCTATCAAATATAGCAAGACAAATTACATGAACTTACAACATCATATACATTTAGCAGACTTAGTATAGTATCAAGAATATATAGCATCAAATGTGTAGTGTCAAGAATAAGGCATCGAAAAAGCTAACTGTGACATATAGAGACACAGAGATATAATTGAGACCCTGTATATCCTTACGTTGTCCTGCGAAAACATATTTCATATATGATACTCAAAATTCAAATGTAAACACTAATCATACATACCTTGATGTAAGAGACTTACCCTTGATTGTTGATGTGTGGTCCTTACTGCAGTGATCCTTGAGCGTGCTTTTTCTTTCCTTTTAGGAGCTCGATATTGAATCTGTTGTATCGGTGTAGTTTCTAACTCCATGGTCTAAAATTTCATCTGTGGTAGCCCTCTGAGTCCTCTTTCCAACCCCACAAGTCTGATCAAGATTGGATTCTTCAAGAAAGGGTTATGACCAATCTCCTACGATGACCTAATTATAGACTGGTTCAGTAGAACGAACTTGTATGACTCACCACGTGTCACTTTGCGACCCTCGGCCCTGAGAATGCTAATAAGAAAAATAAATTCCATCCTCCTTCTATGACTATTTACAAAATTTGAATCCAATTCTTAGAGATAAATTTATGATGATTTTCCCAACATCACTTGTTTGACATGGAATTTGGGAGCATACAAAAACCCTACCTTCCACAGATCATATCTCCGAAAATATATTGAACATAGATCTTAAATTCGATCAGGAGGCTCATAAAGATTTAGTCTGAAATGGGTTGTAATTTCAACTTCTGAAGCTTCACAGAAAACAGGTTATAGCAAAAATTCCATGATGACCTATTTGAAGCCACAAAATCCCTATAAGAGCAGGATATGAGGGTCATTATTTATAAGAATTTCTTGAGTTGAGAGGGTCCTCAACAAGTGAAGGTTGGAGGGATTTTAGGAGAAAAAAAGACATTATTAATTATTTAATATTCAGTGACCACAACCAATTATGAGTTCCATGCCACAACCCCATATGGTTTTATCCCACTAACTGGGGTCACTAACTTCAAACATGAAGATCTGTCAAAGCGTGAAGAATTACTTAGCATGCCATATATCAACAGAAACATATCGACGAATAGAATACATCTAGAAGACCCTTGACTTAGAATAGTGTTACTTGTAAAGTCAAAAATTCCCATGTGATATCAAGGTAGCCCTTGGTGCTGCTTGGGTCGACATCAATGAAAACCATTGATCAACAAACTTGCTATACTTCTCTTCAATATGAAATATGGCACCAATGATTTTCTCACTTTCATTACAAAACCTTAGTTTGGGTAAGAAATATGGCCATAAGTATTCTTGAGTTCAACATGAATCATGAAGGAGTTCGTCGGGGTTGTGTAATTTGGAAAATTACTAGGGAACCATTCGCTTCAAGTGAAACTCAAACTTTTGATATTACTCAATTGGTCCATTTTGACCTATATGGTATGTTTCTTGTAACATCATTGGGAGGATACTTATACTATGCAATTTTTGTAGATGACTGCTCCCGCAAAACATGGATCTACTTCTTGAATAAGAAGGACCAAGTGTTCAACTCATTATGTTCTTCCAAAGCCTTGCGGGAAATTAGATAGGGAAGAAGATCAAGATATTAATGACTGACAATGGAGCCAAATATGAATCAAATGAATTCAATGAATTTTGTAGAGAGGCTAGCATTAGGAGAGAGTCAACCTTTCGATACACTCCTAATAAAAATGGTGTTTCTGAAAGAAAGAATCGAACAATCATGGAAGCCACTTCTGCCATGATCCATGATCAAGATCTACAAATTTTCTTCTGGGGAGAAGCTACCAACACTATCGTTTATGTTCAAAATAGGAGCCTACATCAAGCACTGGATTTGAAGGCACCCGAAGAACTTTTCACTCGAAATAAACTTGATGTTTCTCATTTAGAATATTTGGTTGTCCCGTGTGTTTTCATGTGCCCAAAGAGAAAAGAAAGAATTTGGAAGCATCGGGGAACAAATGTATATTCATAGGCTACAGTGAAATTTCAAAGGCATATAGAATCTATGTTCTTGGACAAAAAGATGTGGAAGCTAGCCATGATCTAATGTTCAATGAAGATACTGCCCTTGGGAAGGCCAAAGATCTCCCCATTCAAAGGCAGGAAAATAAAGATGATGCTGTAGAAAAATAGGATGAACCTCCTTAAGATGAACCTATGCTTGATGTTGAAGATTCGATAGATCCCATTGATCCACCACATAATGATTCCTCTAACTCAAGGAAAAGACCTCTGTGGCTAGAATATAGTCTTGAAGATGCTAAAAGACATATCTCTCCAAGAGGGTTATTTCATGAAAATAATAATCGAAACAAGTATCAAGGGTACTTAGTTGCTATGAGTATTATTGTTCAAACTGAGCCATGTGTGTTCGAAGAAGTCGTAAACCACCAAGTATGGAAGGATGTGATGAATGAATAATATGAATCTATCATGAATAATGATGTATGGTACACGGTTCCTAGACCCATGGCCCATACATGAAGCATTATCTATCCAAAAACAAAATTTCCAGAACTTCAAATAAGAGATGCAAGAGATAAGCCCTAGTATAGTGAAATCCCAGCAACAATGTATGTGACAAAATTAGAAAGAAAGAATAGAATTAAAATGTACTTACATGTATAAGAATATAACCAACCATCCAAAAAATTTCCATCAAGAAGCTCCAAGACATGTGAAAATTATCCAACATCAAAATTCATTCCTTGCTCCAAAAATTTGTCCTCCAAGATGGACAGCGAAAATATCTAAAGAGATACTAGTTCCAAATCCATATGATGATGCTAAAATTAACTCACATCACTTGTATTTATACACTCCTAATGAGTTCAATTTCTCTAATTAGGCCTACATTAGCCCCTAGAATAAAATAATGTGAAAAATAACTAACTTTTGGTGACAAGCCCACCAAACTAGCTCATAAAAGAATAAGCCTCTCGAGAGGTCGAATGATTGAAAACACATGTTGTTGTGCAGTTTAAGAAGCCTAATGGATTCCATAAATTCCACAATAATGAATAGGACTCGAAAAACTAGTGGAGAAGGGGTTGGCCCCTTGTTTTCCAAATAATAAACTTGTGGTGGTCCTAATGGGTGTGAGGGCACACAAGTAACCTCATCAGTCTCCAACTAGGTCGAAGATTCTTGTAGACTATCTGTAAGAGCTTTGATAATGGTGTAAGTGATGCCACATCAGCATACAAGCCCTCGGTCATCTGTCAAGTCCATGTTACAACTATGGGGCCAACTAGGGATGGTGAACCGGGTGCATCTTCCTCATTCAATAGGTGAATATTGAGAAATCTCTGAAGCTCTCTATGGATCCATTGACTGTTGTGTACTGCTTTGGAGGCCCATGGCTCTCAAGCACAACTTGCATTTCCCATTGTAGTCCTCTTAAGGGTTAAGACCCCATATAGGGAAACCAAACCCAAAATGGATACCATCTGCAATCCTCCATAATATCTAATGCATCCCCTAGTGTTCCAGCACAACATGTCATCAAAGGAAATTGAGTTAAAGAGCGTACAAACCATGGACAATAGGTGGGCACTTCATAATGAAATTCCCTTCCATAACGGGCCTTGGCATATGTTAATGTATCTAAGCTTCAAATGTGGTTAACCAGGTATCCTATTAGGTGGTTTCTACTTTTGAAGGGGACAATATGTCCAAGGTACATCACTCAAAGGGGTGGTGGCGTGTGATAAAGAGATGAATGAAGTAGGGAATGAAAGGGGCAGCCCTAGGCCACATGCTAGGGTACAAGGGTAGCTAATTAAATGGAATACAACACTTGGGTATATAATGTATAGAAGGGAGGAATTGTAGTGCATGAGGAGCCCTGAACTTGACTTTTCCACCCTTCTTTATATTCTTTTTTCCTTTTATGATTTTTCTTTAATTAAATACTTGGGGCTCCTGGGATAAGAGCATGATGTGTAAGGTATAGCAGTGGATACCCCATTTAAGGTACTTAGGTGGTTAAATTCCTACCAAGGGTTGGGACAATCATGTGTTCATGAATGATAAAGAAGGCTTATATAGGGCCTATAGGAATCAAGGTTATGGCCATGATGATGGGGTGGACATCATGCACTGGCTTTTTCCCACATGCTAAATGTGTTTGACCTAACCACCTTTTCCATTTTATGGTACATTTCCCTATTGAATATGGCCAATTATGCTATCACTTTTGCTTTTAGCTGCATCAATATATTGGTCATTCTAGGCTCAAACCAAGGTGTGGGAAAGGGGAGGGGGAAGGCTAACCCTATGTGGACCCAGCGGAGGAATGTGGACCTACATGGGAGAATTGATCAATGAGGTTATAATGAGTAGAAAAGGAGTGATATATGTGGATGAGTGAGTGGGATCATGCAACCAAAATCAAGGTTCTCATGTAGCACCAGCCCTAAAGCCTAAAGGTCAGTAAAAGAGATCCCACAGGACTAGGTTCCAATGCTAACATCCACAAGAGGTTCAGGGGACAAGACCATAGACCTAACTCACTCTTTCCACTGAATCCCCCCATTAATCCATGCTCAGAAGTATCAATGATAACTAAACTAGAATACTTAATGACCAAATGAGAAGGCATACATTTAGGTTCAGGAGGCCCACCTTCAAACATATGATCATGATGTATGGGTGAGGGACCATATGCTTGGCTCAGGTAGTGGAGAAATAGCACAATGATTTAGTTGGTGGCTATAAGGGCTTGATGTCTTCTTTCTGAGGACCATCTTGGGGAAAAATTTTCTCCTAGGGATATCACCGACAAAATGGTGGGTGACATATAGCTCCAAATAGGATGTGATCTCTCGAAAATGTCGATGAAGCTACTTGAATAGGAGGTCATGAGAACTTCAACAATATATTCATGACCATATACGTATTACATGCACATATAATAGATGAAACATACATGGTAGCATGATTTTGTGACGTCTCATGATCATACATGCTTGGATTAGACCCATAAAAGCGACTCATGAAAATAAAGTTTCAGATGCAGTCTTTAAATCTAAATGCAGCTAATCCATCATGAGGAATATTATATGACATTAGTTTTAATGAAAAAATCATCATGCAATGTGTCCTACAGTAACATTCATATGGTATAAAAGTAATACTAATTGTAATCATAAAAAGCCAGTGTAACCAATATATCATCAAATCAATATAAATATGCCAACCTATATGATTACTCATGTAGCAAATGCCGAAGTGAATGTGGACATAATAGCATGGATGATAAGGCTGATGGGAGGTAAGAAAATAGAATGCCCACACATGGATGATCATGTGAGAAGAGGTAAGAAAAGGATGTAATCTAGTTCATGAAATTATCTCTTGTAAGCAAAATATAGAGATGCCAATGATTAGGATGATAAAATTTTGATGTATGGCAACCTCGGGCATATAATGGTCCTTATGATTTATGTCATATTTTATGTACTCTACATGGTTATTATTAGTAGGAACAAAGACAGATGAGATGGAGAAACACAAGTAGGTTTCCCTTGATGATCACACTAGAAAGGGGAGGTTATAGATTGATCATGATCCTGAGGTGGTGCCCAAGGAGATAACGATGAGGCGTTCTTCCTCGACACTATACTCAGAAAGGTTAAATAGATCAAGATCACTTGAGATCATGTGAGAACAAGCATGGAAATCACTCTCAACATGATGAACAAGAGAAAAAGGAAAAGGGGATTGTGGAGTGTTATATCGAATAGGTTTCTCTTCTCCAAAGTCATAATCTAAAGGCTAAGGTGATCTGAATACAAAATCATAAGGAGGAACCTTATTGATATTATAGATTGGATCTCTCCTAATAGGAAGATTGATCAATTCTAGTTGCCCCGCCTTATTCAAGGGAAAATAAAATTTCTCCTTTCCAAGAACATCAATGTACATGTCATGATAAATAATACCTGAGAGAAATGGAGGACCAATTTTAGCCTCATCCTCCTTGTTGGTGTCGTAAATGGGAGGAACATCAAATTGAGGACAAACAATTTCCCATTTCTCCTTTTCAATATGAAGTTAGTCTCCAATTCATACTCTAAGGGGAAAATGGGATCACCTTCCTCAAGCTTCTCGAAAGGAAAGCCATTAGGAGTAATATCCTCAAGAAGGTAATGTTAGTCTCAATTTCATCCATCCCAACACATGTGTTCTCAAAATCATCCTTTTTGTCATGTAGACCCGAGGAGGAATCATCTTCCTGCTCATTACTTTGATTCTCAATGTCTTGATGATGGTCAATGAAGGCTTTCTCTTGGACGCTTAATGTGGGGCATACTAGAAAACATCTAAGAAATCTATCAACGAACTCCTCAATGGATGAGATTCTCTTAGGTTCATGATCATGCAACCATGAGTTATGACCATCAAGAGATCCCATGAACAACAACATAAGGGCATCATGGTGAACAACCTCCTCCCTTGAAGCATGTGCATTAAATATTTATAAGTGGTTAATTACAGAGAGTGGATAATTGTTATAGACATATTTGGGCACTACAACCCCAATCACATATGTCCATAAACCAAGGGCTTCTAAGTCCCTAAAATTGCTTTTTCATGCCCTAAAGGAACAAGGTCAGCTCATTACATCATCTCCCAAAAGTTCTCCACAAAAAACTACTCAGAACTAGTCAAAATTGGACCATACAGACTGCCCAGTGTAGAGGGTGCGATGCATCTCGCCTGCTCAGTGTAAAAAGTGTGATGCATACTAGAAAGCCCTTCCATAGGGTGCGATGGGTGAGAATAGACAAATGGCAGACACAGTTTGCAAGGTGGATGATCATGGAATCTTCTAGAAACTTCTCGTGTGACACTTGCCTCTCTCAATTCGCCTAGGGATGAGTAAGAGATCATCAATCTCCAAGTGGAATCAGGAACTATCAAAGAGAGGACACTAATCAAAATCCTAGAGGCTGACTCACCCCCCTGCAATCATCTATATATGGATCCCTCATCCCAAAGATCCAGAGGCTGGAATATTGTATCTTGTAAGGAAGTGTTGTTGGTTTCCTGGTGCAATATCATAGTGTTGGGTGATCTAAGCTTTTTATGAGGTGAAGAAGGGCTTTGATGCTAGGAGGATGATGCTAGGTCAAATCAATGGGTTGTAATCCTCTCTTCTAACCTCTAGATCAATAAAGCTATTCGAGTTTTCCTCCACATTCTTGTATGTTAGCTAATATATGCATGTATGTGGTCAATATATATCTGGTCCTATATTGTTTATGACTGTAGATCTCTGCACTTTGAGGGTATTATGATGCTTTGACTTTACAGGTACTCTTCGAAGCGGAGTGGTCAAGGGAAGAGTGGCAAACATCTGTCAAAGAGGAGAAGGAACAAGCGGAGAACCAAGCAAAAGATCAAGGTTGGTATTCTTTGCTCCTCTCCTATCTACTTCTCATAAAGGAAAGCGAAAGTAACTTTAATCTATTTGTTTCTAAGATAGCTACCCGTCTTAGTGGGACTATCAGCTCTGCATAGACACTAGATTTCCCAATAACAAAATGGCGACTCCGCTGGGGATAGATTAGTTTGTTTGCTTGTCTATATTTGTTTACTTTATAAACTTACAGACGGAGCCTGAAGTCAAGCCAACTAACCTTCGAACTGCATTTGCTATTCAAGTGCAAAGTAGATCAATGTTGATTCAGTTTATCTCTGGGTTTCGTTTATAAATTGAACAATTGATTTGCAGACATCCTAATTGCCCTGGTGGTGGCTCAAGTAGCCTCATTAGATCAGCCCCTGTGATTTGCATTTATTGACTATCATTTGCTCGGCCTAAATCCCTGAACTAAGCTGCAAACTGTGACCCAGAACCAAGTTGAAGTCTCATCCCTGGACCATCGCACCTTCTCCTCTTGGGAATCTGGATGCATCGCACCTCCCATGTGTAGTAAGTGAGATGCATCGCACTTTCCCTGTGTTATAGGTGAGATGATCAGATAAGACCTCTTCTGCTTACAGATTTTGGTTTCTTGTTCACTCTCTTCAGCTTTATTCAGGAGTTTTGTTGTCTGTGATCAGTATACCTCTGTGGAAACTCCCTTCCTTTGCATGATTCAGCCTCCATAGTACAAAGAACTGTAAATGTTTTTATGTATTGTTTACCATTTATAGTCCTCTTTTACAAAGAAGTAGCATAATCAAGCTGTCGTCTTCTGATTTGAAAGTATCACAAGTGTTGTTTTCAGTCAAAGAAAAGAATTCTATTGTTCTTGATGGTCAATTACATTGTTACTCTTGTGTTTGATTTGAATTAGTAGTTTTTCAAGTGTTTAAAGAAATTTTCAATTCGAAATCACAAAGTGTCGTCAGTATCTTCCTTTCATTTTTTTGAAAAGAAAATCGTTAGTACTGTCTCTTGAAACAATTCAAATTTGTACTTAGCATTATTTTTGTCATTCAAACATTAAGAAAGCAAAAACAAATACATGCACGTGCATTTGCATTTAGACTGCTTCTTGATTTAGGACAGTGCATCTAGTGTGTGCTCTCCACTCTTTGTTGAAAAGAATCTCATTTCTCTTTCCTTAGTAGCTAAGATTTTCATTGCAAAAAGAAGATAAAATGATTGTTTATCATCTTAGATTGCATTTTAGGAATTGTATATCTACATCACATGGTGAACCTAAAAGGAAAACTTCTTAAGAAAGATCAACTGTAAAATAAATTCAATGAACATAAAAATGCTTTGGAACCTAATGCACAACATTTAGAAGTCTAGGCTAGAGATGTATTCCGGCGTCGTAAATCCTAGTAACTATAGTTTTCATTGTAGGTTGGGTGATTCGTCCTCTTTGAGATGACAAGTACCAGTACAGACTTGTGCTCCCACGTACCGTCAAGTATATATTGGGAGACCACAATAGGATACATCCTTTATCCTTAGGAAGCCATGTATGGCACCCTATCGATCGCAATGCACTGAACACAGCATTCGGGAAGATTGACTTCCATACCGTAAAAAGTATTCTGCAATTTTGCGATTGGTTTGGTAATCCCTTTGTCTAGATTTCCAGAGTAGTCTCTTTCATTCCTTTTCAGACTCCTTAAAAGAAAAGGTCCATCTCAACACTTGTCACTTCAGGCTCATTAAAAATCGAAGGTGACTAGAGTCATCTTTTGCTTTTTCTCGACTCTTAAAAATTGAAAAAGAAAGTTGTGTCAAAGCATCTAAAATTTATTTTAATTGGAATAACGTCATTGTTCCCTCGTTGGTTTTAGGTTGAGAAAAATGGAGTCCACCAACCAAGGATTCCCCTTGGGGGAAATCCTAGTCCTTTCTCCTCTTGGGGAGATGTTGGTGCACCTCATATGGCCACATTGTCCCTCCCAAGACTAACAATTGGCTTGCCCATATGGCTCTTCTCAACCTCTATCGTTCAAACCGCCGTGGTTCCTAAACAATCAAATCATCAAATTGATGATACTAGAGTTACCCCCCAACCTTCTACTTCTCTTGTTTCTTCCTCCTCTCCTTCCTCTTTGCTTGGCAAAGCTAGTGAAGCTAAAGACCAAGTAACTGAGAAGAAGAAGAAAGGGAAGAAGGAGAAAGAGAAGAAGAAGAAGGAGCCAAAGGCGAAAAGGGGCAACCGTGCATCATCTAGCGAAAAACCACACACTGCACCATCCAAACTAAAATCTCCACGTGTCATTTGCAAAGGGGACCACTATCATTGAGATTGTCCTTGCATCCCTCAGATCTTAAGGGACTGGTCTCATCGTTTGCACAATTCGGTGTCATCAACCTATGATGATCATGTTGAGAGTACATTGTCAACTAGCGAAAACGAAGTCTCTGGACAGAAAGGAAAATGTAAATTTCCTTGTAGACTGTGCGAAGGCAATCATGCCATCCACCATTGTCCCTTCCTGGACGAAGCTAAAAGAGTCTTAGATAACCGTCCTGCATCACTGCTATGGCTTCCTCCTGGGTACAAGAAACTCTTGCCAAGTCCATGACTAGTTGAAAATCCGACTAACACGCCCTTGTGGTCTATTGAAGCATATATCATTGAAGATAAACCCTCTGAGTCCACACCAGACGAAATTCAAAAGGTCGAGGCGGCAGTCGACCCGGTCCTGTCTCCGGAAGGTCCGTCTTCAGATGATACAGTCACCGAAGAGAATGAGAATGACATCGTTCAAATTCTTTTCATAAAAATAGACTCCGATGAACACGTTGGCAATCTACCTGTTCCTTTATCGTAGAAAGGAAGTTCGTCAGGGTCATATCCGGCCGTTTATTCAGTCCCACCTCCGAGAAACCTAGTTGTTTCCTTCGATTGGAATCTACTAGGCAGACCCCGTTTACCATCTAATGGACCATTCTGAATCATTGTACAAGCTTACAGAATGTTCATGGTCGGTACCATCATAGATGAAGGGGCTTCTGTGAGTATACTTTCCTCAATAGCTTGGAAAGTTCTTGGCTCACCATCGCTTCTGCCTGAGATGCGAAATCTAACAGGCTTCGATAAAGGAACCAGTCAACTGTTAGGGATGCTTCCGAGTTTGCCTATAACTTTGAGAGGGAAAACCGTATATCTGAACGTAATGGTAGTATAAGGACCCTTAGATTATAATCTACTCCTTGGGCGCAACTATATTTATAGCGTAGGAGCCATCGTCTCCTCACTCTTTCGAGTAATGTGTTTCTCGTATGAAGGCCAAATGGTCCAGCTCATAGACCAGCTTTCATTCCCCGGCTCACAGATAGCTAATAGTCAAATGCCATCCCTAACTGGTCTTTTCACGTAAGGAATGTCTCATCAATCTCCAGTCCATCCACTTGAAGAACGCGAGTAATTCAGTGGACATGACTGAAACCCAGGGGGCATGCACCCTGGTCTGCTTCGGCAGGAAAACTTCAGGTATAGGGTAAGTTTCTGCATAGGAATATGACTGGTCTGACATGCCCATCTGTTTAGGAAAATGGGGTTGGACAGGAATAGGATACCTCCGTTAGAAGCTAGGCCTTTCCCGATAGAACAAATGTTTTGTCTGCAAATTGAAGGGTAACCTGGAATAGGTAGGCCTTTCCTGACAGAAAAAATGTTTTGTCTAGAAATTGAAGGGTAACCTGGAAACTCTACTTCGCTATACCTAAGGGCATGCAAACCTTTTTACGTGCAAGTGAAAAGTGACCAGTGTAATGCTAACTCTATAGTTCCGCTAACTTCAACTACTTAAGTTAGGTGAGTGCTCAAAGGGACCGTTGGCCTTCGCAGGGGCCATATATTGCCAGCAAAGTAAAGGAAAAAATTTTCCTACCTAACCTCAGTAGTTAAATAACCCCTAGGACAGTAGTTGGTCACTCCTAGCTTGCATGTGAGAAGGAGCAGAGCAAAGTTTCGAATGGTGCAAGCTCCTTAAAAATTGAACCTATCAGTGAGACATCCTTATTATATGACTCAGATGAGCAGTTTTTATGCAAAGTTCAAGATCGTTAAAAATTAAACCAAAGTAATGAGAAAATGTTTCCCCAGAGTTTAAGCTCACTAAAAAATGAACCAACCTATGGTAAATAACCATTGAGAATGCATTATCATCAGCTTTTGAGCCTTGGTCGTGTTCCTGCCATCACCTCCACTCTGTTTTAGCCAATCATGCACCTCCATTTGATTGTTTACCCTTTCAAGGAAAAACTGCGAAGAGTGGTTCAGTTAGCCATCCTTATGACACTACCGTGATTGAAAAATTCCAAACCTTACCTGGAATTAGAAGCTACCCGAGTATATCACTCGTTCCTCAAAGACGAGTCTCCTTTAAGCTCTTTTCGCTTGACTCGTAAAATATGAAAAGATTTCCGAGTAGTTGGCCTCTCCAGCTCGTTAAAGCTATCGAGAGTGATATCCCTCTTCTAGATTTTAATATTTTTGGACCTGAGGGATTATTACACAAAAGGATCGAGTGCTTGTCTTGTTCGGCTCGTTAAAACTATCGAAAATTCATCCCTTTCGTATTATTTTATACTTTTTTGGACTTAAGGGATTATATGATGAAAAAGGATTACCGGAGTTTTCTTTCTATCCCTTTTCAGACTCTCTAAAAATGAAAAAGGATCGATTTGTCTTTGTCATTAAACTCGTTAAAACCAATAGCGACAAACTTGTCCATGCAGACAAGAATGAGTTTCACTATCGCTAAGCTCATTAAAACAATACGATGGGTTTTCCCAAAGGGAAAATTATAGAACAAGCATATGTTATCCTCCTCAATCTTGACAAAAATAAAGAGGTACTGGTCAGCAATGACTGGGAAAAAATTGGGAAGAAAACTTGAAGAAACTTTATTGGTAGCAAGTCGCTCTTGAACATGACAGTTTCACTCCATCACCATGATTAAGTCAGGTTGGGTTATTCCATTCACCGGTCATATTATCATTGGTCCACTGTACCATCCATCTTTGGGGTTAACGCTACCAATCCATTTCAGTGTCGCCGATATGTTGAAGAGAAGCCAATCAGAGAATTCACCAACCCATCTTGTGTGTCATCCGCTACAATACCTTCACACTCCATCCTTTCATGACCGCCACCCTGAACCCTTTATCATCAGATCGTTTTCACCTCCAAAATCATTTGCTCCATTCTGTGTTGTAGATGTGGGATTCATTAGGGCCATCCTACGACGAGTTACTTCTTGTTGACGACAGCTCATTATCCAAGAAGTCAACCTACAAACAACCCTTTCAGTACTTTGAAGCTTGCATGCCTCAATGGCAAGTTTCTCACTTTCGGCGACAGGTTGTCATCAATGGCCTTCGACCGAAAGATTTTGCGTGGTGTTCGACGCTGAGTCCCTTTTTCACACCACGCAAATTCTACTGTAGTACCTTGAGGGTCATCATAATTTTCGGTGATTCCTCTCATGCTTGTTAACAACTTACATCATTGGCTGGTAATCAGGTGATGTCTTTCCATGTTTGACTCTAGAAAATTTTTCACATGGATCGACTTGTACTTCGGGCGAAGATTGGACGAGTTTGAAGACCCCAGATCTAGTTTCATCCATCCAGGCTGTGATATATTCAGGAAAATAAAGACATCAAATGTACATCATTGCTGCACAGATGATCATCCAAATCAAAGGATGATGGCTCTACTAGAATCATCAGTCTGCCACACAGATGGTTGTCTGTCCTATGTACATGAAAATGAATTTATAAAGCTGAGCATGGGAATGCCCACCTCAGCTAGATCATGGAAATGTTATGAAGATAATGTATTGTATTGTATCTTATTACAGGTTGCCTTCCAGTTCAAAAGAACCTCAGATCCTCATGATAAAAAATTTCACCCGACATCAAAGATCTATGACCTCATGCTTTAGGGGGCAACTGTTATAGACATATATCTGCACTGCAACCCCAATCACATATGTCCATAAACCAAGGGATTCTAAGTCCCTAAAAGTGTTGTTTCATGCCCTAAAGGAACAAGGTCAGCTGATTACATCATCTTCGAGAAGTTCTCCACAGAAAACTGCTCAGAACTGGTCAAAACTGGACCATACAGACTGCCCACTGCAGAGGGCGCAATGCATCTCACCTGCTTAGTGTAAAACGTGTGATGCATACTGGAAATCTCTTCTGTAGGGTGCGTTGGGCAAGAGTAGACAAATGGCAGAGATAGTTCGCAAGGTGGATGATCATGGAATCTTCCAGAAACCTCTCCTGTGACACTTACCTCTCTGAATTCGCCCAGGGATGAGTAAGAGATCATCAATCTCCAAGTGGAATCAGGAACTATCAGAGAGAGGACACTAATCAAAATCCCATAAGCTAACTCAGCCCCCTGTAGTCATCTATATATGGATCCCTCATCCCAGAGATCTAGAGGCTGGAATCTTGTATATTGTAAGGAAGTGTTTTTGGCTTCTTGGTGAAATATCATAGTGTTGGGCGATCTAAGCTTTTCATGAGGTGAAGAAGGGCTTTCATGCTGGGAGGATGATGTTGGGTCAGATCAATGGGTTGTAATCCTCTCTTCTAACCTCTATATCAATAAAGCTATTCAAGTTTTCCTCCACATTCTTGTATGTTAGCTGATATATGCATGTATGTGGTCAATATATATCTGGTCCTATATTGTTTATGACTGTAGATCTCTGCACTTTGCAGGTATTATGTTGCTTTGACTTTACAGGTACTCTTTGAAGCGGAGTGGTCAAGGGAAGAGTGGCAAACATCTGTCAAAGAGGAGAAGGAACAAGTGGAGAACCAAGCGAAAGATCAAGGTTGGTATTCTTTGCTCCTCTCCTATCTACTTCTCATAAAGGAAAGCAAAAGTAACTTTAATCTGTTTGTTTCTAAGATAGCTACCCGTCTTAGTGGGACTAGCAGCTCTGCATAGACACTAGATCTCCTGATAACGATCACCATCACAGATGGGCACCCCACATACCATCCTTATTGTGACATGATTAGGGTGCCCAGGGATGCTGGAAATGTCAAAAGTAGGAAATTTATCAAAGAAATACAACCTATTTAAGATATACATGAAAAATATGGAGGAGTCACCATGGTGAATTTAAATATGCCTAGAAAATTTCTTGCTTCACCCTACAACCATGAATCTTAAAGTTCAATGAAGACCTAGGGCTTCATTTTTCCAATGGAGTCGCCAATAATGTCATGTTAATATGTGATATGGGGAACCAAACACGTGTCATGTCCTCAAATTCATATAAAAAAATTACTGCACAAAATAGTGGGGTCTTAAATGGGGATCCTTGAAGAGCAACTTCTAGGCTAAGGGGGAAACAAATGGAGAAATAGCCCATGGTAACCTCAACTAAGTCTCCCTACTATTTAAGGACTTTCACTGATGGGAGGAGACCCGTTATGATGAGGATCACTAAATGGATAAACCAGTGATAGTGTAAAGGGTGGTCCTAGAAGCCTATTCATAAGAGAGTCTCAAATATGTGGATTTCTTGTCTTGGAGGAAAGGTTGAAAGCTCTGCAGGAATGGCTTAAGGGGAATTTCAAGGTTTAGGTTTAATGTATGTATCTTGTAATTGAGGCTCCTAGGCCTTGTAATTCTTGTGAAAGTTGGGATTCCTAATGATCCTTGAATAATTAACCTTGATAGTGCATGGGACCACATAAGACCAAGTGGACCCAAGGTTCAGTCAAGGGGATAGGATTTCGCAACAAATTACATGCTTAACCTAATTAGGGAGGGGAAAGGGATCAAGGAATGAATTTCCAATGAAAGAAAATGCAAGGATCGCAGTGAGGTTTCTAGCCTAAGGGAATCCAAGGGCAAGAATTGGTCTTCATGCTAGGGCTTGCAATATCTCAAGATCCCACCATCGAAATATCATGAAATTTAGATGAATTCTTGAGGACAAAACAACATAGTTTTGGACCAAAAATCGAAGTGTTTGGATGGCTAGATCATGACAATATTGATGTCTTATGTGACCTAGAGAAGAGGAAAGGGGAGAAGGAAAATAGGTTTAACGTGATCACCTTTGGAAGAACCAATGCTTAATCCTTTGGGGAGATTGGAGTCAGCTAGAATTTTGACTATGGAACTTTGAATTTTCCAGGTCAAGGAGGCCTCAAAGGAAACTTTGATTGGCACTAGGGCAACAACAAAAGCAGCTTCAAAGACTTTATATTTTTTTAAAGGTAAATGGCTTGTTAATATTAATTTCAGTAATGAAACATCCCTAGGAATGTTCGTTCATTATACATCACCCATACGTGAAGAATTCATTATCCAGAAACAAAATTTCCACAACTGCACATAAGAGATGCAACAAATAATCCCTGCTATAGCGAAATCCTAGCAACAATGTATGTGACAAAATTGGGAAGAAAGAATAGGATTAAAATGTACTTACATGTATATGAATATATCCAAACATCCAAAAATTGTCATCAAGTAGCTCCAAGGCATATGGAAATCATCCAAACATCAAAATTCATTCCATGCTCCATGAATTCATCCTCCAAGAAGGATAATGAAAATATGTAAAGAGATACTAGTTCCAAATCCAAGTGATGATGCTAAAATTAACTCACATCACTTGTATTTATAAACTCCTAATGAGTTGGACTTATCCAATTAGGCCTACATTAGCCCTTAGAATAAAATAATGTGCAAAATAACAAATTCTTGGTGATAAGCCCACCAAACTAGCTAATAAAAGAATAAGCTTCTCAAGAGGTCGAATGACTAATAATACATGTCGTTGGGCCTTTTAAGAATCTTGATGAAGTCCATAATTTCCATAATGATGAATAGGACTCCCAAAAGTATAGGACAATGGGTTGGACCCTTGTTCTCCAGATAATAAACCTGTGGTTCTCCCAATGGGTGTGAGGGCACAAAAGTAACCTTAAGGGTCTCCAAGTAGGTCAAAGATGCTTGTATACCATCTGTAAAGCCTTAAATGATGGTGTAATTGATTTCACATCAGCATAGAATTCCTGCGTCATATTTTAAGTGCATGGTACAACTATGTGGGTGGTTTGACATGGTAAATTGGGTGCATATTGCTCATCCAATAGGTGAGCGTTGAGCAATCTATGAACATATCTAGGGATCCATGGAGTGTTTTCTACTATTGTGGAGGCTCATGGCTCCAACACACACCCTACATGTGCCAATGTATCCCTTTGGAGCGTTAGGACCCCGTATAGGGTAACCAAACCAAAAATGGATACCATCTGCAATCTTGCATAAGATCCATTGCATCCCTTAGCCTTCTAGTATAACAAGTCATAAAAAAAAAATCGTGTTAAAGAGATTACAAACCATGGACAACAGGTAGGCACTTCATAATTGAATGCCCTTCCATAATGGGATTTGGCATGTGCTAATGTCTCTAAGGTCCAAATGGGGTTAAGAAAGTATCCTATTAGGTGGTTTCTACTTTTAAAGGGGATAGTATGTCCAAGGTACATCCTTCAAAGGGGTGGTGGTATGTGATAAAGAGATGAATGCAGTAGGGAATGAAAGGGAAAACCTTGGGCCACATGTTGGGGTACAAGGGTGTCTAACAAAATGGAAGCCCAAACATGGTCATATAATGTATAGGAGGGAGAAATCATGTTACATGAGGTGCCCTCGCCTTGACATTTCCACCCTTCTTTATATTCCTTTTTCCTCTTATGATTTTTCTTCAGTTAACTTCTCGAGACTTAAGGGATAAGAGAATGATATGTAAGGTAGAGCTACAGTATTTTTATAGGAGGTATATAGTAGTGCTATAGCAGGCTTCTACGAGAGTGCTATATGAGGTTTCTACAGGAGTGCTACAAGAGTGTTATAGGAGGTTGCTATAGGCGAAACATAATTGCTACAGGTGAAACTAAATTTATACAAGAGGAGATAATTCACACAAATGGCCAAGTAAATATAATGAAAATGGGATGGGACACTTTTTTTTATTAATTAGGATGTCTTTGAACTCCATTCCAAGTAGAATCACTCCAAAATACCCCTGTTATCACGTGCTAGAAAATAGCAGAACATTACTAGTCTAGAAACTAGAAATTCAAGAACTAATGAGTTAGTTAACCTATCAAATTCCTAACCTAATCAAGTGAAAATAAATTGGGGTAATTTTT
Source organism: Pinus taeda (assembly GCA_000404065.3). Taxonomy (NCBI): domain Eukaryota; kingdom Viridiplantae; phylum Streptophyta; class Pinopsida; order Pinales; family Pinaceae; genus Pinus; species Pinus taeda. Next base: position 60,127 of record APFE031050362.1, read on the forward strand.
TTTATTAAGTTGAACTTTTTTATGGCCTAATCCAAGTGGAATAAACACAATTGAAGATGATTAGCATTTTCTAAAAAATAGCATAAAATTACTACTTTTTGCTAAAATGGCCTTCCAGAAATTCTAGATTTGTGAACTACTAAACCAATCCAAGTAGCTTAATGATGAATATAAATTTTAAAAGATATAATAAGGATGTATCATGCTTGATACATTATAAATAACCTACAAGACAACTCACTTCAATCAATTAACCCAATCCTACAACAAAAGAAGCATCAATACTAAATGCAAAATAGGAAAAACAAGAATAAGAGATGCATCTAAATAAGAAGTGAAAAGAAGGAAAATTGTAGAAAAGGCTCTAAGGCTCTTCGGATGACAAAGAGAAAGGATAATCAGAGTCATGTGAAGGATAACAATCTTTAGAAGCTAAAATGGCACAAAAAATCATTATATAAGTCAATCCAAGTACATCCCTGCTAGAAATGAAAGTGGAGCTACAAAAATACAACTTTTCTCTGCAAGAAGACTAAGAAATACATCCCACTAGAGGAAAATTCAGATTGTTACTTGTAAAAAATGATGAGGAAGCATTATCCTTAAAAGGAGTAAGCTTTCCCCTCCAAAAATCCCTCAAATAGTGGATCTAGTTCCCAACACTAGGAATCTGCATTAAATGATAGGGAACACGTTCCTAGATTTTCTCAATCACTAGAGCTCTAGAACTGGTGAATAATTTCATGATGTTTTGTTAACTTATTATCCAATATTGATCCTCTTGAAGTAGAGAGCAAGTCCCTGGATTATCTCCTCCAAATCTTCATAATTTTCCCAATATTCTCATAGTATTCTACAAAATAAATAATATTAGGATATCTAAACCTTCCTAATGAACATATTAAAGCTAAAATTATGTCATCTAATGAAAAAAATAGAGGTTTAATGTTTTGAAGGATGGTTATATGGGCCTTAATTTATGTCTAATTTCTAGGCCCATTATACCCACTACTAAAAGTGTTGCTCATCCTCTAAGAAACTTAGTCACCTAATTGTGCCTCATTCATGCCCCTTGTGGCCTCATTAACATTCCAAGCTACCTCAGAAGGAATTTTGGCACAGATTCTCCTGCTCCATTCTCTTCATCTACTTCTCTAGCTCCTTCTTCTGTAGATCCATCCTTTTCTCCAGGATATAATTAGGCTTTTGCTTGTGTCTCAAGAAAAGTCTCCCTGTTAGTGTCCACATTTTTTTCCCATCATACAAGTTTTTGAAAAAAAATTCATTAGGCATATTTCATTTCAAAAATAGAAAATTGTGATGCATTAGCATTCTTATTAAAAATAAATAAAAAATTATCCAACACAACCCCCCCGCCATTTGATCACGTGGTGAAGTAAGAATCACATCACCATCCAGTTTTGCGAGTAGAAGAAGAAGAGGTGGTAGAGAAGATAAAAGAAATTGATGGAGATGATAACAATGAAGAAGATCCTCCTCGATTTCCCATTCAAGATACTGATGCCAGTGTTCATATGAAGAACATCCCTCCATATTTCCTTTCTAACATCCTTAGTCCCTTGGTCCCTTGGATTTCTGCACATATAACACATATCCCAACACTATTACTGTGACATTCATGTAGGGCATGCTTTTTCCTACACCTGGGACAAAAATTAGATAATGTAGCATTATGATCTTTCTTATTGTTTTGTATCCTTAGAGTACTTACTTGTTCACCAAGATTTCCAAGTATATATTTTTTACAATTGTCAAGAAAAATTCCTAATTCTACTCTAGTTACTGTTCTAGAGGTGGATTTCCTTACTCTTGAGATAACTTGGTCCCTTTGATTTTTTTCCATATTTTTCCTTACCTCTTGCAATGTGTTTACACAACTCACAATTTTCATCAAATTAATGTTCAGAAACCCAATAAATTGAGAAGATCAATCCACTCATCTCTTATACCTTTTAGCAAAAGGGTTTTTAGTGTCTCCTAATCTAAATTGTGAATTTTATCCCTTCTGATATTGTAGGAAAACCTTTCTACCACATATTCAAGGTTTTCATCCTCTTTTTGAACATCTTGAAGAATCCATCCTTTAGGTTTAATTTTCTAGGAATACTCTTTTAAAATCAACCCATGTTTAAGGGAATGTGTTCCTAAATTCATGAATCATTTAAGGACTACATCTTTTAGAGTGGATGAAAACAATTTGTGTTTTTGAGTATCAAGTAAATAATCTTATGATATACATAATACTTCATACTAAAAAAGAAATGTTTCAGGATCCTCAATTCTTAACCCATGAAAACTGGGGAGGATAGAAGGTGGGAAATTTTTCATGGTAAATTTGGTATTTTCATATAGTATGGGGAATCCATAAGGGACTTCTTCAGGAAAGTCTCTATGATATCCCCTTCCACCTCTACCGCCTTGACCACCTTTATTTCCATCTCTACTTCTTCCTCCACCAATCCTTCGTTAACCATCTCCATTATGTACTTCTGCTTCCTATTCTCCTACTAATGTAGGTTCCCCAGAGCTAAAATAAGGTTCAACAATAGGATTGTATACTTTTTCCTCTAGTTCTTCTACTAATGCTATGTCTGAAAAAATTTCCTTGCCGTAACTGGGCACTTCTTACTCTTGCCCTAGGAGTTTTTCACTTATTGAAGAGAGAAATACAACTCCTTCAGTAGGGGATGCAGGTTATTCAACTACATCTTTTGTGGATGAAGTTGGTGATTCCCCATGCTGAGTTTCAGACCTATATACCTCAGGGAGTCTGTTTCTACCTGATATTGATGGAATGTGAATATTAGTGGATGTTTTGCACTACGTCGTCTAGCGGAGTAGTTGGTGATGTTGGTATTGAACTACATCCTCTACCTCTACGTATAAATCTACCAATAGAATCTCATTCTCTATAAATGCATCCTAAATTATCTTAATATGATTTAATTATGCATCTAATAAATGAATACATCTAGTCTAATTTGAAAATAAAAAATAATGTCCTATATGCACTTCCTGAGCAAAAACGCAAAAACTGTTGGGTAATTTAATTGATAGTTAGAATATAACATTAAATTGTCAAACCAAGGTTCATGGGATTACAAAGTGTATGTGCACTATATACTCTAGGATGTTTACTTTTGTTCAAGACTCTAGATTCTAATTTATCAAATTCAAAACGCGAAGAAATCTATGCTAATTCAATACCAATTCTCGTCAAATATACACACATGTTCTATCCATAAGGCTTGTTAAATCAAAATAACTTTGAATGTAAACTATTCTAAAAGCAAGAATTATAAACTTTATGCTATTGTCTAGAAGTAAAACTATTTTATTGACATCATTAAAATTTAATCTATTGAGCTTAGTTGAAAACTATTCTATGAGCAGAATTGGAATTACTCTATTGGACTGAAGCAAAAGAAATATAATATGTCAAACTGAATCAAAAGTTTATTCAAATCAAACTTAGATCTATTCTAAAGACTTGTAAAAATAAAGAGAATAGAAAGAAACTACAAGCCTTGATAGATTACTTGTGTCTGAAATTGTGATTAGAACCAATTCTGATCATTAACTCTATTTAAATATGAGACTAAGGAAGAAATCTAATTAAGGAAACTAAGAAAGAAAATATTTTTGGTGTTTTGATTTTATAGAGCACTCGATGTGTGATGATGAAATCAACAATAAGCATGAAACAAATGACAAAGCACAAAACTAATTGCAGAACTAAAATTAAACTAATTTCAGACTAAAATAAATGAAAATGAAACATCAAATCTATCTTACAACTCCCTAGGGATCCATCCTATTGATCACAAGGAAGAGAAGGCTCATACCAAATCATTCAAAAACACATTTGCGCTGAAGTTTCGAACAAAGTATTTGTATTTCTAAAAGCATAGTATTGAATTACAAAGTATAAAATTCTTCAAAACCTTACTATTATCTCTCTCTTTTGACATACAAATTAAGGCAATATTTATACAATTTCTTATTTAAAAACTAAATAAAATAATGTCACAAGGCATGTTTTGGAATTGACAATACAATGTTTGAATTCAATTAAGGAATAGCTCTTGCACAATTTTCTCTATCGTAGAAAATCATGTAGATCATATTCATCTACACATGAGCTATTCAAATACAGGTACTCACTCTCTTAATGCCATGTTTACCATGTTTGCATGATGTCCAAACCAATTCACTAAAATCCTTACATGCAAAGGGAGTAGTGTTGACCTATACTTTGACCAAGCAGATTATTGCTCCTAGTGATATTTTGAGTACGCACAATAGGTTCGTTTCCATGGCCTTGACATTTGTAATCTAATCAAGTATTTTGTTTTCCTTGAAAGTCTTTGCATCATGTATAAAAATGGATTGAGTTGCACAGTTTGTAGCTAGCTATGGAAATGTCACAATTTGGAAACCAAAATGATATCTCAATCATTTTCACAAAGAAAATCTAGATCAATGGCTAGAATTGTCGACACGTTTTATTATGCTCGAGGATGACTCAAATGACCTTATGACCTATAGATATATAACAAAAAAATATAGCATGGATGAGAAGAAGGGAAAGAGGATGTCAAAATTGAGGACAATTCGATGATCCAACACATAGGGGCTTCACTCAATGAACCTCTCACATATCGCGTGCATTTGTGGAATACTAAACAATACCCCTAATTTGACTACATATTGGAAAGTACCTCTAAAAATCACATTATTTAAATCCCTACCAATATGAACCCAATCCATCTTACCAATTTAGAAAACCCCTACTTTCACTAGATATTGTAGGTATCCATTTCTTCATTAACATTTTTTATACCCCTTTGTATTTTTTCATTAACTTTGAGCTCCATTTTGTATACCTATCAATATAAAATCCCTTTACCCCCTATATATCCCCCAATATATTATGTAATTTTTTTCCTCAATATATATCCCCCAATATGAACCCACGTGGTATGATATTTCCCCCGAGTGAAACCCCCGCATTCCAACATCACCCTTGAGCCTAACTATATCCATGTAGCTTTCCCAAAATGTTAGTGGATGACCCTCTAATTTTAGTTAAACATGATATATTTTGATCTTATATATTCCATGGACAAAAAAATAAATTTCAAAATGTTGAAGTCACTTATTCAACCTAAATTCATCAATCTCACCTTGAAATGGGTTGATGTAAACCTTTCATTCCATTTTAGACAATGGCAGGTTCAATCAGTGAACCTATGACATATCATGTGTGTTTGTGGCATATTAAACAGTACCCATAATTTGAACACATATTGGAAAATACCTCTAAAAATCACATTACTTAACCTCCTACCAATATGAAGCCAATGCAACTTCCCAATTAAAACAACCCTTACTTTTAGTAGATATTGCAGGTGTCCATTTTTTCATTAACATTTTTTATACCCCTTTATATTTTCTCAGTAACTTTAAGCTCCAGTTTCTATATTTTCCAATATAAAAACCCTTTACCCACTGTATATCCCCGAATATATTATGTCATTTTTTCCTCAATGTATATCCCCCAATATGAACCCATGTAGTATGTTATTGCTCCCCCAATGAACCCCTCATGTTTTAAACATGGATTATGAGAAGAGATGATGCTAGAAATATATACTCTTTCCATGGCTCTTTCTTTATATCCTTTTATTGTTCTTTGTTATCTCCCAATTTCTCCTTGATTCAATTTTTGTGTTAAATCCACTAATGACTTGTGAAGTATTTCAACAACTTGTCCTTCTACCTTTGAAAATCTCTTCTTTGACTCGACAATTCTTACAACTAGACTCATCCAACATGGCTAGGGTTGTAGGACATCCTTATTAAGAAAATTCATGTATTCTATACCTTCCCACAAAACCCCCAAAAGGTCTAATTCAATACTAGCATCATCTTTAAACTAACATGTATATTCCATGGAAAAATTCATTATAATGTATCTTATAGTATTGAAAATTATTGTATTAGGCACCTTGTTATGTTAAATTCCGCCTTTAATATTTCTAGTTAGTGGACAAAATTATGGAATGAATTGAAACAAAAATGACAAACATGTAAACAAAAGCACCATCCACAAAAATGAATATAAGGTATGGTACAAGAAACTCAAAATGTGAGAAAACCTAGCTAGAAGGTTAGGTCTATGATTTTCTCTCTTTTACCTAGTAATGAATGGAACCAAAAATAAATAGGAACTCAATATCTCATCTATTGTGCTAAAATATCCAACTCCGAGATCTTCTATAGAAGTATGGAGAGATGCCAATACTAATAGAATGAAACACCCTCTCTTTTAAGTGAAACAATATTTAACATTCTTATAGATAGTTTTAGTAATTGTCAATGCATCAACCCTCAATTAGTGATAATTTTTTGGACCCTCTAGTATATATTTTAATTTCGACATGTGACTATCCATTATTTGTGAGTAATGGGGTATAATGTATCATCTAGTTGTTACCATGGTAGTTAATATGGTAGATCAATTTCTAGGAGGCATAACTTTAACATATAAACTATAACTTTGCAATATTTTATACCATTAGAAATACTTAAGGGGTTCAAAGCTATGCTAAACAATTTGTAACCTGTAAAAATACTATATGATGCTTCAAACCAACTATGGAATGTTTAATAATTCAAATCACCAAATTGGGATATATAACTAAAATGAGTCCCATAAACCCATTCCTAAAAATATCCCACCTCAAATGTACCAAGATAGATTAGAAACTATATAATGATTCATTTAAATTAATTTTACTCATGATGAGGGTCTTATGAGTGGGTGGGGGATCATTGAAGCCTTGATTTAGAGATGGAAATTAAATTACTTGGGTGAACAATCATTGGCCTTTTATCATGGTAGTTAAATATATGGTTAAGAAGAAATTCCTTCTATAGATGAGTGATGATGTAAAAGATAATTTTAAGTTAGAATGATGAGATTGCAACAAGGAATAAAATAATATTATACTAGATATACTAAATAGATTTGTTTTGGAATTTAGTTAAAAGGATGTTAGTGATAGATTTTGTGGTAGAAATGGAAACCAATGTTGATCAATAGACAAGGTCAAGATTGTGTCTTATGTTTAAAATATTACATGATCATATGAATATGTTAATCACACCATGTATTCATAACAACCTCATGATGTGTGGATCTTATGTACTAGTACTCGAATTTGTAGTTGGAGGAAGTATTGTATGTTACCTAGGTGATATTATAAAATCTTTTACCTAGTATCTCCATGATATGGAGTATGTTAATGAACCTATTTTATGGAGTTATTAACACATTCGAATAGTGGGTTGTGCATTGGATGAATGCTCTATGGATGGATGATGTTGATTAGAAATTCTAGAGGTGCAGTTGATGTGAAAACCATAATTAATATTTTGTACTTTGATGGGATTCAAAAAGAATTTAAATAGGCCATATTCCTTAAAAACATCATACTATATTAGTAATTTTATCAGTTAGATACCAATGTATTTTTTAGTGCCTGGTTGAATCGTTATATGGAAATTGATAGTTTGAAGATGTCTACATGATTGAGGTATAAGACTAGATATAGAGTTTGTTGATTCAAAGGTTTTTCCATCTGCGGTGGAGGATTTGATGCATTGAAGTAATAAACTATGATAACAAAGAATTTTTAGGCAATGATGAAGACAACTACTTCTTAAAGGAAAACCTAGTAATCATCAACTTCTACTAGTGCTATACATTGTTTCTTGATACTTGTTCATATGGAAAGATTATAGTGGTTGCTATGTTAATCATTATAATTTTGAGGTTGTCTCTAAATGAGTAATTTTCGGAAGGAAATTGTTAGATTTGAAAGATCCTTTATAAATATGTTGTTATTTTCTTAAATATTTCTCAATATTTATTTTAAGGAAAAAAATAATTATTTAATATAAATTACTAGTTAAGTAAATCACTAACTACTTTTTTATTTTTGTATGAAAACCATACATATTATTAATATTAACTAATAATTTAAAGTTAATTGAGCTTGAGTGCACCTTTCTATAAGAGGGGGATGTTATTATGCATGTTACTACCTTGTTCATTTGAGTTATATAATTTCATATTCAACTTTGAAACAAGGAAGTGAACTAGAATTAAAAAAATAAAAAATAAATAAAATAAATAGTAAATGTTTAAGCTTATACTTTCATATCTAAAAATGTATTTAAGATTAAACGATGAATATCTATATTAATAATTTATATTATATCAACTTCTATATATAAAATGTTAAAAAAAATATTTTAAAGTTGTATATAATAAAATAGTCAATATCTAAAAAAATAATGGAAAGTTAAAGAATCAAATAAAAAGATCAATTATGTTCTAATAAGAATAATAAGAATGATACATGTAACTCATTCAATTTTTAATTTAATATTAGTGTAGATATTTAAAAATATTGATAACAACCGGTAAGAAGGATTAACTAATATTTATAAGAACAAATAAACAAGAATATTGAGAGGCGCCATAAATCCATTAGGATCTATCATGGAGATAAGAAGGATAATTTTTATTTATTTTTGCACTTTAATATAAGTTTACATTTAAAAAAAATTGATCCATTTCAGCTTCCTTAAAATGGATATATATTGATAATAACAACATTTCATGCATTATAGATTAAAAAATGATATAAAGGAGAATTTATTAAATAGGTAGGTTTAGCAAAACTTTAATCGAAAGAAAATAAAAGGTACATTAGACATGCCATCCATCCATTTCAAGAAGGAACATGAAGTGTGTGAGCAATTCCACCCAACAAATGTACAACAACACATTTACTATCTGCGTTGATGATTCTCTAAGTAATAGCATAATTAATATCATATATGATGGACTAAATGAGTTCAGTTTACATCTTATAAATCTCCATGACATACCCATGATGACTAAACCAAATTGACAATCCCTATTGACGATTTAAATTGCCACTTAGTGATCCTACCCATTACGACTAAAGCAAATTGACAATCACTCTGGATGATTTAAATGGACACTTAGCGATCCTTGTGCTATTGGCTAATTCTGTTATCTATTATATTATATTATATTAATTCTTTTTTTTAATGAAGAATAGGAAAATCTATCATAATTTAGGTCAAATTAATAGTGGAACCATCATCACCTAAATGCAAATTAACTCATTATTATTATTCAAAGAAATCCAAACAACTTGAAATTATTAATTAGTAATCTATAAATGTTTAGCTTTCAATCTTTCCAAAATCCTCTATGTTTTGGACCATTAACATGTTTCCTTACATATAAAGAAAATTAAACCTTAATCAACAAACAAAAAATTAAAACATATGGGAACATAATATTATCCATCCTTCACAATTTTATCAATATTTCCTTATTTAATTTTAATTATTTTTAACATTATATAAATCGCTCTTACCTAAATATAAAAGCTAACCCATAATTGCGACTGACTTATATCTGACCTTATATTGTACAGAACGTTAAATACCTGTAGAAAATTATGCATAAAGGCAAAGATTAACGATGCTTGATTCGATCAAGCAGATTCTTTAAAAATAAAAACTGGTTTAGACGGTGTAGATTTCACGAAGTTAGAATATTCTTTGTCTAAGTCGTCTTGAGCTGATGGCCTAAGTTAGGGTTTTGGGAAATCAAAAGTCAGATTTTTTTATTTGGAAGTTTCTATCACACATCTGCAGGTGCACGTATTTGTGTGTCCTTTCATTTATGTTTTATGTCCATTTTGTTCCATTTTTCCATTTAGTTTAATGGTAGTGGATTTGAATCTGTGGGATTTTTTGTGGGAATTTTTGACTGAAGTAACGATGAATTCTCAACAGAAGAACGCTCGTCCTCATCTCGATGCCTCTTTGACGAGATGAACCAACAACCTTGCTTGTTTCGGCATTAACATCAACCACCACGAGAAATACAAGCAACCGTTGAAAGCCAGTGGTGCGTCTAGTGAAGCAGCGATGGTGGGATCATTGATGCACATCACCCTTATTGTAAGACCCATTTGCAAGTGTTTGTGTCTGTCAAATGATATGATATATCCATTTGCAAGTTTTGGTTCGTCGCTGATAAGAACTTTATGTTAGAAATTTATATTCAAATCTATTATAGGGATATTTACATAAGACAAATTTATTACAAGGATATTTACATAAGACGGTGCTGCTTCTAGGAAGCAACGATGGTGGGATAATTGACATAGATCGCTCTTATTTTAAGATGCATTCTCAAGTGTTTGTGCATGCTAATTGATATCATAAATCCATTTGTAAGTTTTGGTTCATCACCGATAGGAATTTATACCAAAAATTTGTATTCAAATTTATTACACGGATATCTACATAAACCCATTTTTCACAAAGATACACAATGCCCCTACCTTGTATTTTAGTGGTTCATCTTTATTAACTGATGTAGGAGCATATCAATGAAGACGCGAAGGTTGAGGATGTTTTTTTTTTTTTTCATTTTATTTTGACAAATAGGGAGGAAAATACTTCAAGTTTCTGTTTTATTTAGTTTCATTTTGTGTCATTTTAAATTAAAGTTGAATTAGCCATTGTTAGTTTTTGAACTAGACAAAATAGGATTAGATAGGAACTAGTTCAATGAAACTTTCATAATTGAGGAACGGTTCCTCGAACTATAAAAGAAATTGTTAATGATGTGTTGAAAAAGAAAAAAAAAAGAGAAAAGTAGAGAGTTAGCTAAAGGAGAATGTGATTGTAAGCCTATGGGAAAGTTGTAAGTAGAGGCCACTATAACGAAAGATCGGGCCAAAGATAGAGAAATTATGCAAATGTATATGAATATGTAGATTCAGTTCCAAACTGTATAAGTGCATGATTTAAACTTGGAATGTTAAATTATGTGTGTATCAGATATTTCGTGTAATAGTTGAATGAAGGCGGAATTTCGCAGCAGAACAGTGAAGGAAGAAGAACCATGAAATAACCTGAGTCGATATAAAACCCCAAACCGAAAGGAAGAGAAAAGAGGCGAAGTGATAATGCACAAACACTGTTGGATTTATCAGATCAACGGATAAGGTTCAGTCACATCAAAATGAAATATCATATCGCAACATTTCGATTATAAGGAATGAACCTTGGGCCACCGGAACAAGTGATAGCGATTTGTGAAAAGCGATATCATCACTCACTATTGGATTGAAAGGTTGGATCAATGATGAAAGATCGTCGTGGAGTATCACATTGTAACAATCCAAGGGGGAGTGATTTAACATTGGTGGTAGCAATTGCGACTTGTGATTGATGCGTGATCGCATTGGGAAACCCCATGGTAATGCATTGGTCGAGATTGAATGCGACATGCGAAGTTAAGTAGACCCAATAAGGAATAGGCATCATTGTATAGCATTTGGAATCTGGCATTGTAGCATATCGAAGAAGAAGGAGTTATGTGTTCTGTGACCACTGGCAACCCCGATTGCAATTAGCGATAAAGGGGAGCCCTCCAGAAATGTGCAAAGACTATGGAAAAAGCAGGCAAATGTGTGTTACACATGTTTTATGCGTATTTCCTTTATAAAGGTTTTATAATAATTGTAGTGTCGATTTAGAGGATTGATGTGGTAAGTCCAAGATAACCAAGGTTAAAGTGGAGTGCTTATATATATGCACTATTAAGGACTTAAACGGTTATAAAGGGTTATAGATTTTTGATAGGAAGAAACGATGAAGGGAAAGACTAGGTTACTGAATTGAATCATTCTGCAGAGACTAGTTAAAGGGGTCGTAGCCATTAAGGTTTGAAGATTAGTGTAGGAAGGTATTTGATGGCATCATTAACCCATTTCGCTCTATAACGATATAAAATGGATGTCACTACATGCTTTATTTTCAAATATGCAAAATCTGTCCTTATGCACATTCGAGGGCTTGCGTGAGAATTGATATGGTAGATCGATTTGCATGCTTTGGTTTGTCGTCTTTAGGAATTTATATTCAAATTTATTACAAGCATGTTTACATGGATGGGGTTACAATTAGAAATACTAAAAAATTACTCAATGCAGAATAAAAATCACACACCCTTATTACATTGCATGCCTTGCTTCCATGCTCTGAGGTAAATTACAATGTTATAGCCGATGGAAAGAGCTCTAGATTCATGTGTTTTTCATGAGCTACACAATGATATTACATGTTGATGGACTATGGATTGTCGACATTAGTGTCGGCATGGATGGTGGAGTTAGTTCAGAAGTTAGTGTAGACGTGGGTGGTGACTGTGGGCTTGACGGTTTGTGGTGTTGGCTTCACATCCAACATTCTCCCACTTGAGGCCAAATGAAGAGTACCGAATCATGTCACACTGAGTTCTACCATGCCTCTACATAACTCATGTTTATTTCCTGATAGAATCTTAATGAGCATATCAACATTGTTCCTATCTATATGGATCTTTTACAAGAATAATTTTCCTTTCTCCAGCACATGCCATGTCCAATGATACTTTAACTCAATATGCTTATTTTTTCAGTTAAATATTAGGTTTTTCACCAACTCAATGACACTCTGAACATCACAATATAACACATACTTGTTGTGCTTGATTCCTATCTCTCCTAGGAATCGTTACATCCACAACATATCTTCACAATATTTTGTTAGAGCTATGTACTCTACCTCTATTGCAGAGATATATACTATTATTTGTAGCCTTGACACCTAATATACCACCACACATGCAAATGTATACAAACACTAGACTTTTTGTTGTCCATATCTCTAACCATATATACATTTGTAAAGCCTTGAAGAATAGCCTTATTATGACCAAAAAACAAACATTAATGACTAATACCCTTGAGATACCTCAAAATCCATTTTGCTGCTTTATAATATTGTTTTTGTGGATTGGTAAGGAACCTACTCACTACTCCCACTGAATATGCAATGTCTGGTCATGTACATATCGTGGTATACATAAAGCTTTGAACTACACAATCATAAGGAATCCTTCTCATTTATTCCTTCTCTTTCTCATCACTAGACAACTGAGTACTCAACTTAAAGTGGGTTGCAAGGGTTGTACCAACTCGCTTGACATCCTTCATATTAATCATGTCAAGCACCTTCTTGATATATTTTTCTTATGATGACCATAAACTTTTGTTTTCCTATCACAAATAATCCTTCTTTGACCCAAATCCTTCTTTGAAAATTTGTTGTCCAAATATCCCTTTAACGTATTAATCATTTTCTTACCACGACCAACAAATAAGATTTCATCCACAGATAACATTAATATTATATACTTTCCTTGTGGTGAGCTTCCAACCTGTTCATACTGTGTTCCAACATGAATGAATCAAATTTAATAAACCGTTGTTGAGTTGCTTGTTTCAACCCATAGAGTCTCTTCTTCAACCTGCAAACTAGGTCTTGTTAGTATTTTTCTATGAAGCCTTCTCACTACTCCATATAAATTTCTTCCTCCAATTCACCATGCATGAAAACATTTTTTACATCTAATTGTTCACATTCTAAGTCTAAAGAAGCAACAAGACCAAGAATGACTCTAATTGATGACATTCTGACAACATGTGCTAAAATTTCAATGAAGTCAAATACCTTATTTTTCGGCAAACTTTTCACCACCAACCTTTCTTTATACCTCTCCTTTTCATCACCTAGATTCTTAATATTGTATACGCATTTGTTTTTCACGGCTTTTCTACCTTTTTGGAGCTTTACCAACTTCCAAGTTTTATTTTCGAGTAAAGAGTTCATTTCTTCCTCCATTGCTTTGTTCCATTCTTTACTATGCTCAACTTTGCAAGCCACTTCAAAACAATTAGGTTCACCTTCATCAATCAATAAATATAGTTTGAACGAGGATACTTGTATTAAGGCTTATGAGGCCTAGAGGATCTCTGAACCAATTGTGGTGGTGCGTTATGAGGTTAAATCTCTTGTAAAGGTTTCTACAAGGTTTCTTATTCTTGATGTTCATCACTTTCCACTTGCTATCCTTCCTTCTCTTGAATTATTTTGTCCATTTTCTTGCATGGGTGGGATTTTTTCATGTTGCTCTTCAAACCCATCAATAACAGTCTTAACCTCAAACTCATCTACAAACCTTTTAAACATTTATAACTCATTAAATATAACATCCCTACTTATAATAACTTCACATTTGATTGGATCACTTAGAGGATAACCAAATCCTTCATCCACTTATCCCATAAAAATGAATTTCATAGATTTATTATCTAGGTTAGTTATATTTTATTTGGGAATATGTACAAATTCTTCACATCCAAAGATTTTTAAATGAGAATAATTCAACTTCTTTCTAGTTAAAACTTCGTCACGAATGCCACCATCCAAGCTTGCAGTAGGAGATCGATTTATAAGATAACAATTTGTCCTTACTACTTCTACACAAAATTGCCTCTATAGTCAAGAATTTCACAACATACTCCTCACTTTATCCATAATAATGATTCATCCCTTCTACAACACCATTCCCTTGAGGAGTACCAGGCACAATCTTCTCATGCTTTATGCCAAACTTGTTACAAGATTCCTTGAATTCTTTTGAGCAATATTCTCCACCATTATCAGTTCTTAGGCACTTGAGAAATTTTTTAGCTTCTCTTTAAAAAACAACATGAAAATTTTGAAATATTTCAAACACTTCAATTTTACTTTTGATAGGGTGGTCCCAAACCTTCATGGACGCATCATCTATAAATGTTACAAAAAATTATGCTCCTCCTAATGACTTAATGTTAATATTCCCAAACACATTTGAATGTATCAATTCTACAAATTTTTCTCTTTGTCATGACCACCTCTAAGGAATGAAACCCTTCTTTGTCTACCATATATACAATTGTCACAAAGATAAAGAGTATAGGATTTTAAACCTAGCAGTGAATTTTGACCAACAATTATTTTTAATCCCTTCTTGCCCATTTGACCCAAGCGCTTATGCAACAAATCTATTAAATTTCCTTCTTTTGTGGCAACAACCAAACCAGATTTTCCTATCATTTCCTTCAATGTATACAATATTTTTGTCTTGGGTCCTTTTGCCACAATCAATGCTCCTTTGGTAGTTTTCCATCCTCTTTTTTCAAAACATGTGAAAAAGGCTTCATCATGTAATTGTCCCACAAATATCAAACTCATGCACATTTCTAGTACATGCCTAACCTATTTCAACAATATATCTTGTCCATGCTTCATCTTGATATGAACATCTCTTGCTCCAACAATACTATAAAAAATGATTGTTCCCCAAATACACTCTACCATAATCATCAGGATTATATGCAACACAACTATATTTGCATGGGGTTGCATGGTGAGATGCCCCGAGAGTCAAGGACCCAATCAAGGATACTACTACATTTTTTGATGTCGTGATCTTCTCATATAGAACATGGCACTTCTTCCATAATATGTCTATTGTCTTTTTTCTTGACACATTGAAATACAGATTCTTTGCTAGATATTGGTTGATTTTTGCAATCACCTTTCTATATAGTTTATTCAATTCTTCATTTTTCATTGATGAGAGTTTCTTTTCTATACCCTCAATAAGAAAATACAGATCCTCTAAAATTAGTATATCCTCCATTTGTTATTTCCATAGGGAAAAATTAGCCTCGCTCAATTTATCCATGTTAGTTAATAGTATTATCTCCATTCTCAATAAAATTAACACTTCAAAAGATAAAAACTCCACTTACAAAATAAGGCTTTAATTATTACACATTTTTAAAATCAAACTCCAAAAATGAACCTCCTTTAATAAAAAATTATTATTTTAAATAATGATGATCTTACAATGATAACCTTACTTTTTCCTTTTGAAGATGTCAGCAAATCTTCTTAATCAGGTAACTTATCTTCACCATACCCTCACTGAGTTGTGCACTATGCAGTCTCAACTGTCATTGATGTGACCTTGCTACCTAGAACTACATTGTGCATAGTCATTGTCCTTCAGGCCTATGGTTATGCGCAATTCCAAATACCAACAACCTCCCTTGGCCTCCAAAATTGTGCAATTGTGCCTCTGATTATGCCTTCAACTACGCACTTCACACCTTCAACCCTTAATATTTTCCCTTGCTGGCTAGAACTGTGTAATGTGTAGAGATCCCAACCTCCTTTGGCCTCTAAAACTATGCAGATGCTTCCTCTAGTGCCCTTCCCTCAGCTAGAACTCACTGCCTCCAGAAACTGTGCAGATTTCCCTTCAGACCCTCTCAACTGCCCAATCCCCCTTGACTGTTGAAACTACATACTTTCCCTCCTAGGTTCTCATCTTGTAGCAACCACTATTTGTCTGAACTGTGCAATTCTGACCTTTAGTGGGCACTGCACAATTTTCCTCCTCAATGAGGACTTTGCTGAAAGGTTCCTTGGCCAAGCATGAACTAGGCTCTGTGTAGTCTCAGTGTTGGAGCTCTCTCCATGTCACCTATAACTACACAATGTGTAGTCACTAAGCTCCTCCCCCCATTCTATGACTTACCCCGAGCTCGGTTCATGGATAATAATGCATCATCTTAAACTAGGGAGTTTTTAGATTCATGTCGTCTTGTCGTGAGTGAATTCCAGGAAAAATTACACTATCAAGTCATGGTGAGATGATGAAGAAGGCGGAGAAGGAGGGAAGCATGCCTAAAGACTCACTTGTACTTGAACTTATGAGTGTACCTATCATGAGAAAGAAAAGGGACATGAGTTTGCAACCATTATCTAAGACCGAAGATCATTGAAGTCCCCACATCACCAAGCTACGTGGAGGAGAAAATAAAGAATATCCAAGAACACATCTAGAACTCAACAAAAATAATGACGTGGAATTGCCACATCATCAAGCCAATCCATGTTGGCAGTTTCATGTCAATTTGTATCATAAGTTATCATCTACCTCATCACTAGTGTGGACCATGTATATTGTAATCAAATGTATTGTAAAGTGGAATTTCAAAGGGCACACATGAATATGAACAGTCATGTAAGTTGAAAAGTCATAAGAATTTGAATAGTCATGAGGGTAGTCAAAGAGTCAGAAGATGGAAGCATCACCCCTTGGTTATATATACCCCCTCATTGTATGGAAAAAGGAATTTCCACCTTAGCTCCTCCCACAAGGCATTATAGAGAGATCAGCTAGTTCTTTGTGGAGCAAGGAGTGGCTCCAATTTCCCACTACTAGGGCTAGTGATGTACAATGCAAATATGTGTCTTGGAAATTTTTCTTAATAAAAGAAGCATTTTAAGGCCAACAAGTTCTCCATGCATGAACTATGAATGTTTCTAAAGCTATCCTATGGATGTTTGTATTTCATGTTTTCTTTCACATGTACTAATATAGTTCAACTATTTCGATTATTTTAGTGCTTTTCATATTGAGAATGCCTTGTAATCATTGTTATTGTTGTCCCATCCTTGTGGACTATTCACAGTATACGAGACATATATTTCATTGTTTATGGGTTGTAATGATCGTCGCATTCGTTGTGGACTATTCCGTTGGATGTTAGATGAATATTCCATTCTTTATTGGTTGTAATGACTATCACATTCATTCTGGACTATTCCACTGGATGTTAGATAGCTCCTTCTAGTTCATGTGTGTGTTGGCATTATGACACAGATTTGGCACTATGATACTGGTGTTCTCCTTGATGGCAACTCACTCAAATGATACATCACAGTTCAGACTCACAGAATGAAGAAATAGAGGTACACTCAGGTTCCGAATTGACCAAGCCATGTGTACATGCAGGTTCGCAGACCAAAAGGCATGTATGGCGTACACACACACTTTCACATAAGGAAAGGCACGTACATGTTGGAAAACATAGTTTTGGACTGTGGTATTTGGTCCATGGTATTTTGATCCAATTTATTGGTCCAAGCTATCTTGTCTGAAGTATTTACCCTAGGTATTTGGTCCAAGGTATTGGTTCTAAGTGGTTTTGGTCCATAGTATTGAGTAAGGCTTAAGAGTATGAAAGGAGGAGAAGAACATTAGGCAAAGTCACTCATGAATTGAATATTTGATGAAGAGCAAGATCTAATATACATGCTATTGGGTTGTGGTGCATAGTTGGATCTGAACTAAGGATGAACCTTAGGGCTTGTTGAAGGATAAGATCTAATGATGGGTCAAGATGTTAAAGCTTGAAGTGAAGTATCTTTATGTGGTTTTGATCATTTATCTGTATAACTGGTGCATGTTGTAGTCTATAAATATCATGATATAGGTATAACTAAAGTCTGAAATTGTTGTAAATTTTAAGTCATCATTTACAGATCTATACGCAGGTTCACTTTAGAGGAGACGCATATACACGCTGGTTTAGCATATCAAAACAACATATGCATCTTATATTTGATTTTCAAATCTGTATGTAGGTTTGCCTTGAGAAAAGTGTGTATACACGTAGGTTAGATGAAAGGAAACAACGTATATCTCACAAAATATATTTTAGCTACTTTTGTTTGTTGTTGCAGTGTTATGGGTTCTGGATTGGGTGTTGGTTACTATATTTTGGTTACTGTATTTTGGTTACAACATTTTGAAGATTTATCAAAGTGATTGGTTGATTCAGTTTTGGTTGGTGCAAAATGAGATTGGTTGATGCAGATGATTGAATGATGCTATTGATGGATCTAGTTTGAAAATTTATGAACCATGGTCCTTGGAATAAAAGAGAAGGTTGAAGCCTTTTGTAGGTCGGCACTTACATACTAGTAACATTTCATCTAGTACAAGAGATATGTTTTTGTAGGTCACTCCTAGAAGAAGCTAGAGAACAAGAGAAGGTTGTAGCCTTCTGTAGGTAGAAGCCTACGTACTGGTACAAGAATCCACTAGTACAAAATTTGTAAAAAGAAGTTTCTAATTTGAAAAGAAGATAGAGACGATTGCAGCTAGTGTTTGCACCCACATTAGGTTTCCACCTTATATCTTGTGTTCTTATGTGTGATTGTCTATTCTGCTTTTACTACACCTGGTTACTATTTATATGGTTCTGATGCATAGATTAAATATCAACATATGAAGAATTAACTAAATCTTAAGTCTGTAGGATATACGCTAGTTGCCTTAAACACAGTTGCATATACAAGCGAGTTTCATTAACTAAAGTAGAGTATATGAATTTGATTATGGAAATAAAAAATTATTGACTTGCTAATACTAATTCACCCCCCTTCTCAGTATTATTTCCAACAATTGGTATCAGAGCAGGTCCTTCAGAAGAAGCTTGATCACTTGAAGGAAGATCCATCATCTTGAGAAACCATGAAAAAGAGGGATCCATTAGACCACCAATATTTGATGCGAGCAACTTCGTTTATTAGAAGGTAAGAACCACAACCTATCTTCAATCTCTTGGAACAAATGTCTAGGAGATAGTGGAAGGAGGATATAAATTTCCATCGGCAATTCCTATAGATGCGGCAGGTAAAAAGTAATATGAAATCAATGCCAAAGCTGTGTATACATTATTGGCGAGTCTGTCATAATTAGAATTTTTCAAAGTTATGTAGCTCAAATCCACCAAATAAATATGGCACAAGATCATTCTAAGCTGTGAAGGAAACACTCACGTAAAATGTGCAAAACTCTAAACTCTCAGAATTCAATATGAAACTCTCAAAATGCACAATGATGAAAGTATAGCTAGTTAATTCTTACGTATAGATGAGATTGTTAATTGCATGAAGAATTTGGGTGAAGAGATAAAAGAAGACACTTTAGTTGAAAAGGTTTTAAGATCCTTTTCTACTAAATTTGAATCAAAAGTATTTGTTGTAGAAGAAAAGTAGGCTCTCCACACTATTACTATGACACAGCTACACGGAATCTTAACTGCTTTCAAAATGAGAAAAGGAGGTCCATAAGATATGAGAGAAGCTACATTTAAAGCTTCAGGAAGAGAAGAACTCAATGAATCAGGACATATTTCAGAAGGAGAGGAAGAAGCAAACTTTTCAAAAACCTTCGACGGGGTTCCAGGCGATTTAGAGGTAAACTACCTTTCAAATGTTTTGCGTGTGGAAGAGTCGGTCATTATGCTACCAAATGTCCTCATAAAGATAAGCTGGATAAAGGTAAAGAATCAGCAAAATGGAATAGAAAACAAAGTGTAAGTAAGAAAAGTTACTATACACATGAATATAGCAATGGTCTATCTAATAGTGATGAAGATGAAAATAGTAATGACTATAGACTTTTCATGGCTTTTCAAGATAATAATTTCTTGGATGCCTTAGATGAAGATGATCTTTATGAATAAATCTCTAAGCTAAAAATTTGTTTAGAAGAAAAGAATATGATTATAGATACTTTGACATTCCAACTTGCTGAAAGGGAAAAACACAATGAAAAACTGGAATGTGAATTTGTGGGTGTAAGAAAGGATATTGAGAAAACAAAAGCTCTCAATCTTAGATTTGCTAAAGGATCAGAAAAATTAAATGAAATTACCAAAGTGTTGCATTCTCCTTTGATAAAGGCAGGTCTTGGATATACTGAAGAAGCATTTCAATCACAAAATGCATTAACCTCCACTAAAAGCTATCTTGATGCAGCAAAGAGGGGTGAATAGTTTGACAATCATCAGCAAAGGCATAAAGAAAATCACCAAGTAAATCGGGCTCAATTTACTTCAAGGATGAACAAAAGCTACAACAAACCTCAGGTAAATCATACTCAATCTACTTCAAGAATGAATATCAATAGAAACTACAATCACCAAGTTAATAGATTTGGTAATTTCATGAACTTCTTTAATGACCAATGTTTTTCATGTCATAACTTTGGACACAAAGTTGCTCAATGTGTTGCTTACAAGACCATCATGAATAGAGAAGCATGAAATCGAAATAATGTGACAGGGATCATGAAATGGACTTAGAATAACTTTTCTCTTCTTGAAAATGAAATAGAATGCTCTATCTGCAACAACTTCGGTCATGAAGAATCTAAATGCAAGAGTAAATTTCGGTAAACATCCCAGAAGTAGAAAACTTCATTAAGTCCCAAAATATGGAAAAAGTAAGAGACACAACCAAAATGATGTGGTATAGCCTTGTACGTAAAAGGACAAGAAACTGAGTGGTATATCGACAGTGGATGCTCAAAACACATGATGGGTGACAAAGAAAAACTTCAGTAATATAATGCCTTAGAAAAAGAAAAGAAGGTCTCATTTGGAAATGACACTCCTACTGTCGTAAAAGCTAAAGGCTCTATTCTCATAAAAGAAAAGGTTAAAGCTAGAAATGTTATATATGTTGATGATCTAAAGCATAACCTATTGAGTGTTAGTCAAATGTGTGATCAAGGAAATGAAGTAGTATTTCGATCAAATGGATGTTTTGTTCATGAGCTTGATACAAGTGAAACTGTGATCAAAGCTATAAGAACTTCGAATACCTTATACATACTCAAGGGAGGACAACAACAATTTTATCTAAGCAAAAATGATGAACACTCGCTATGGCACAAAAGATTGGGGCATATAAGCTTCTCTCAAATAAGGAAAGCCTGTAAATTCCAGGTTGTTCGTGATCTTCCTGATGTCAGCATTCCAGAAAATATAATATGCAAATCATGTCAATTTGGCAAGCAAACCAGGTCGCATTTCCCTGAAAAGGAAGGATCAATTGGTAAGCCTCTTGAACTTGTTCATACTTATTTATGTGGTTTATCAAGGAAAAATTCACCTTATGGAGAAGAATACTTTATGTTGTTCATTGACGATTTTTCCAGAATGTGTTGGATAGGACTTCTAAAGCATAAAGATGAAGCATTTGAAAAATTCAAAGCCTTTAAAGCCTTAGTTGAGAATGAATTAGGTCGTAAAATCAAAAGCCTCAGATATGATCGAGGAGGGGAATTTACTTGAGATGAATTCTTTGACTTTTGTGAACAACATGGAATAAAAAGGGAATTCTCCACTGCAAGGACTCCTCAGAAAAATGGAGTGGTATAAAGGATGAACATAACTATTCAACAAATGGCTCGTGCTATGCTAGATGAGTCTGGAACTCCTACAACCTTCTAGGGTGAAGTTGCATTCACTGGCATCACTCTTCCCAACAAAACAAACATTTGGATAAACAACACTCAAACTCCTCATGAACTTTGGTATGGTAAGACTCCTACTATAAAATACTTCAAAGTTTTTGGAAGCAACTGTTACATCAAAAGCACTAATGAAAAACTTGGTAAGTTTGAACCCAGAGCAGATGAAGGTATTCTCCTTGGTTACTCTTCCCAAAGTAAAGGATATAAATGTTATAATAAATGATTTGGGAAAATTATTGAAAGTATTTATGTTGTGGTTGATGAAACATGCAAAAATCCAAGTCAAATAAAAACCGAAAAGCATGAAGAAGATGAATATTATCCTTCCACATCAAATTAGAGTAATTCTAAAGAAGAAACCAATGAAGCACCAAAAGAAGAGATAACAGTAGAAGAAAAGACTTCATCGAGGTATGTTCAGAAAAATCATCGAGAGACTCAAATTTTGGGATAGAAAGAGGAAGGTGTGCAGACAAGAAGAACTATTTCAGAAGCTTCAAGCTATCTAGCATTACTATCCTCCACCGAACCTCAAAATGTAAGTGAAGCATGTAAATATGAATGTTGGGTCAAAGCCATGAATGAAGAACTTGAGCAAATCGAAAAGAATAATACATGGGAATTAGTTCCTAGACCTCATGATAAGAATATCATAGGAACTAAATGGATATTCAAAAACAAGCTAAATGAAAATGGAGAAGTTATTAGAAACAAGGCCAGACTTGTTTGTAAAGGATATGCTCAACAAGAAGGTATAGATTTTGAAGAAACTTTTGCACCTGTTGCTAGACTTGAAGCTATAAGAGTGTTCCTTTCTCTTTCTAGCTTTCAGAAATTCAAAGTATACCAAATGGATGTAAAATTTGCCTTCCTTAATGGAGACTTAGAAGAAGAAGTCTATATTGAGCAACCAGATGGGTTCATTCTTGGAAATGATGTAAAACTTGTATGCAGACTCATAAAAGCTCTTTATGGTCTCAAACAAGCTCCAAGGGCCTAGTATTCATCTTGACAAATATCTCCATCAACAAGATTTTTTAAAAGGGTACATTGATAGCAATCTGTATACAAAGATTGACAATAATAAATTGCTAATACTTGTTGTGTATGCTGATGATATCATTTTTGGTAGCAATGGAGAAGCCATGAGTCAGAATTTTGCTTCGGTAATGCAGCAAGAATTTTAAATCACCCTACTTGGTGCACTTACATATTTTCTTGGTCTACAAGTTCAACAACATAAAGATGGTATTTTTCTATCACAAACCAAATATCTCAAACAAATCTTGAAAAAGTATAGCATGGAAGATTCTAAACCAGTATGTACCCTAATGGTAACAGGATGTCGTCTCAGCTCAAATGGTGAATCTAACAGGTAACCGACCGGACATCATGCATGCAGTAGAAATAGTTGGAAGATCCCAAGCAAATCCAAAGGAATCACACCTTCATGCAGTCAAAAAGGATTTTCAAATATCTTCAAGGTACACAGAATTTTGGTTTATGGTATCATAGAGATACATATCTTACACTTCATGAATATACAGATACAGATTGGGTAGGAAGTGTCGATGATAGAAAAAGCACCAGTGGTGGTGCATTCTATATGGGTTCCAGATTAGTATCTTGGTTCAGCAAGAAACAAAGTTCAATTCCATTATCTACAACTGAAGCAAAATATGTGGTGGTTTCATCTCGCTGCACACAACCTCTTTGGATGATGCAAACATTGCAAGACATTCAAATCACATGCACTCCACCCATCTCCATTCTATGTGATAATACAAGTGCAATCAGTCTTTCAAAGAATCTAGTCATGCATTCCAAGACCAAGCGCATACCCATCAAATATCATTTTCTACATGAACAAGTGCTTGAACAAAAAGTCAAATTGGAGTACATTCCCTCCAAAGAATAGGTTACTAATATATTCACCAAACCACTACCCAAAGAAACATTTGAATATCTCAGACAGAAGCTGGGAGTACTTGATGCATAATCTTGCTATTAAAACTTATATGTTTCAAAGAAACGTGGTTATATGCGAGTTCCACGAAGCGTATCCACATACATACATTGGTTGCTATGGATATAGTCGTGTCTATGTTGGTTTGAAGAAAAACAGTGGGCCAAAGATAGGATGAAAGGAGTCTGATATGGGTTTGATGGTGATCATCTGGCATAGGGGGAGCACATACTTCTAATAATGCATTTTTGGCATTATCTTAGAAGATCTTGGTACAAATTCATAGTTGTTTTCGATTCAGGTGGAACATGTTTAGGGGGTGATCATGGTTGCTAGTCTGGATGGTGATTGACAGGTGTTGCTGATGATAGTTGCTGATAACTATCATGGTATTGTTTCACATATTTGGTCTCTATGTCATGTATATCTTTTATTTTCAAGGTCATGAAATGACCTATTTTGTTTCCCCACTATGCATGGGATGGATGATGTAATGTTCTTGCTTTGACATGAATAAACACTTGGTATATCCCCACTTGGTTGGGAGATGGATGTATGTACGAGTCATTGGTGATAGGAAGGTCATCTATGATGTATGTATAGAGTCATGTTCTTCTTTTAGAACATCTTTTTGCAGACCTTGCTTATATTCAGGGGGAGCATGGACTCAGGCTTCGAGGTCAATCAACATTGTTCATCATATTAGAGAATTTAGCATGTACTCAGGGGGAGCATAACCCTATGCTCTTGATGACAAAGGGGGAGAGTGACTTGGGGTTGCCATCAAGTCCAAAGGGGGAGATTGTTGGCATTATAACACAGATTTGGCATTATGACATAGGTGTTGTCCTTGATGGCAACCCACTCAGATGACAGATCACAATTCACACTCAAAAAATGAAGAAATAGAGGTATACACAGGCCCCCCATTGACCAAGCCGCGTGTACATGCAGGTTCACAGACGAAAAGGTGCATATGGCGTACACACACACTTTCATGGAAGGAAAGGTGCGTACATGTTGGAAAACGTAGTTTTGGTTCGTGGTATTTGGTCGAAGGTATCTTGTCCAAGGTATTGACCCCAAGTATTTGGCCCAATGTATTGGTTCTAAGTGGCTTTGGTCCACAATATTAAGGGCTAAGATTATAAAAGGAGGAGAAGAACATTAAGCAAAGGAAATCATGAATTGAATATATGATGAAGAGTAAGATCTAATATATAGGCTATTGGGTTGTGTTGCATAGCTGGATATGAACCAAGGATGAACCTTAGCATTTGATGAAGGATAAGATCTAATGATGGGTCAAGATCTTAAGGCTTGAAGTGAAGTATCTTTATGTGGTTTTGATCATTTATCTGTATAACTGGCACATGTTGTAGTCTATAAATATGATGATCTGGGTATAACTAAAGTTTGAAATTGTTGTAAAGTTTAAATCATCATTTACAAATCTGTACACAGGTTCGCTTTAGAAAAGACACGTATACATGCTAGTTCGGCATATCAAAACAGCTTATACATCTTAAATTTGATTTGAAGATCTATATGTAGGTTCACCTTGAGAAAAAGTGCATATACACGCGGGTTAGACAAAATATATTTTAGCTACTTCTAGTTGTTGTTGCAGTGTTTTGGGTTCTGGCTTGGGTTTTGGTTACTATATTTTGGTTACTATATTCTAGTTACAACATTCAGAAGATTTGTCAAAGTGATTAGTTGATTTAGTTTTGGTTGGTGCAAAAGGAGATTGGTTGATGCAAATGATTGAATGATGTTATTTATGGGTCTAGTCTGAAAATTTATCAACCGTGGTCCCTGGAAGAAAAGAGAAGGTTGGAGTCTTCTGTAGACCGACACCTATGTACTAGTAAACATTTCAGCAAGTACACGAGCTAGGGGGTTGTAGCTCCCTTCCAGAAGAAGATGGAGAACAAGAGAAGGTTGTAGCCTTCTACAGGTAGAAGCCTGTGTACTAGCATAAGATTGCACCAGTACAAATTTGTAAAAAGAATTTCTTATTTGAAAAGAAGATAGAGATGATTGTAGTAGGTGGTTTTCACCCACATTAATTTTCCACCTTATATCTTGTGTTCTTGTGTGTGATTGTCTGTTTTGTTTTTATTACACCTGGTTACTATTTATATGGTTTTGATTCATAGATTAAAAATCAACATATGAAGAATTAACTGAATCTTAACTCTGCAGGATATGCACTAGTTGCCTTAAATACAATTGCCTATACACGTAAGTTTCATTAACTGAAGTAGCATATATGAATCTAATTATGGAAATAAAAAATTATTGATTTGCTAATACTGATTCACCCCCCCCTCTCAGTATTATTTCCAACATTGCGTCTCTTCATCGGTGGTACTATTCGCTCTCACTTAGAGGCTCACATTCTCTCCCCCTTTGCAGTAGGAGAACCTCAACATAGTTCCACTGAACACTCACCAGGCACACTCCCATTTCTTTTCAAAGGTACTATTGCATTAGTCTCTTGTGCTAACAGTTAGAGCCAAGGAAAATCTTTAAGGATTTGGTAACCGAGCCTTTATACCGGATGGGACTCCTACACCAAACTATTTGAGGTTTGATTGGGACTTCATATTAGGAAGATCCCCTAAATGTTTGTGCATCTAGCATCATCAAAAATAGGGTAGCCTCAAACATTCCTAGATGCATCATCTATAAATGTTACAAAAGATGCTCCTCCTCCTAATGACTTAATTTTAACAGGTCCAAACACATTTTAGTGTATCAATTCTAACAATTTTTTCTTTATATCATGGCCACCTCCAAGGAGTGAAACCCTTCTTTATCTACCATATATATAATGCTCACAAAGATTAAGACGTTCATATTTCAAACCTGACAATAATTTTTTACCAACGAGAATTTTTAATCCCTTCTTGCTCATTTGACCCAAGCACTTATGCCACGGATTTGTTGAATTTCCTTCTTTTGTGACAACAACCAAAGATGATTTTCCTGTCATTGGCTTGAATGTATATAATGCTTCTTTCTTGTGTCCTTGGTACACGATCAATGTTCCTTTACTAATTTTCTAGCTCCCTTTTCCAAAGCTTGTGTAATAAGCTTCGTCATCCAGTCATCCCACAAAGATCAAACTCATGCACATTCTTGGTACATTTGTCACCTATTTCAACAATATATATTGTCCATCCTTCATTTTCATATGGACATCTCCCACTCCCACAATACTAAAAAAATGGTTGTTGCCCAAATGCACTCTACCATAATCACCAAGATTTTATGCAACAAAACTATCTTTTCATGTGGTTACATGGTGAGATTCCCCAGAGTCAAAGGTCCAGTCAAATATACTTCTAGATATATATATAAACATGCATCCTCTATTGAAACAATAAATAACACATCACAATCTATGATTACAACAATAGTCTCACTTTCATTTGTGTTGGATGACTTGTGATTTGTACTAGTCAGTTTCTGATCCGTTTGTCCTTTCTTCAAGACTCAATACTCTTTCTTCATGTGCCCTAGTTGACCACAATGAAATAAAATGATCCCACCCATCCTTGATTTTGATCGGCCTCTTGATCTTGAATTCCCTTGTTGGCCTCGATCAATTCTCCTACCACGATCAGCTAGAGCTAGATCTTCTCCTCCCTTGTTTCCCACATTGAATTGCATCGCCACTCCTCATTCATTAAAAAATTCTTGTAATCATCAAACTTTAGGGTCTTTGCTAGTGCTAAAGTTCTAATAGCTACAATTAAATTTTCCCAGTTTTCTGGCATATAACACGTTAACAAGATAGCTCTAATTTCATCATCTAGAATGATTTTAGCAGAGGCAAGCTGACTAGTAATAATATTGAATTCATTAAAGTGCTTGAAAACTGAAGAAACCTCCATCATCTTGATATTATAAATCTTATTCATCCACAAAAATTTGTTTCATGTCGTGTTCTTCTCATATAGATCGTGGATCTTCTTCGATAATCCTTCTTCGTTAGATATTGGCAGATTGTTGCAATCACCTTTCTATCTAGCTTATTCCATTCTTCATCTGTCATCATTGAGGGTTTCTTCAATATACCATCAATCAACAAATATTGATCCTTTAAAATCAGTATATCCTCCATATGTGATTTCCATATGGAAAAATTTGCCCTGCTTAGCTTCTCCATGTTAGTTAATACTGTTGTCTCCATTCTCAATAAGGTTCATGCCTCAAAAGATCAAATCTCCACTTATAAAATAAGGGTTTAATTATCACGCCTTTTTAAAATCAAGGGAAAAAAATCAACATCCTTTAATAAAAATTAATGATGCCCTTACAATAATAACCTTAGCTTTTCCTTTTTAAGGTATCAAAACTTAACACAATTCACCATAGTAAAACATATATAATTATATATGTTTTACAATAACTATAAAACATATATAACATTATAAAACATATAAGAGTCCATTTCACTTCTTAATAAAACGTTAAACAAAAAACCTAAAGTGAAATGTGCCAAAATAAGTATCACATCGACCCTCAAAATTTCTACGAGGGCTACGAGGCTGCATTGGGGCCTGTTAAAAAGATGAAAGACTCAGTGTGTCCACGGGACTTACTACATCCACTGCTTCCATGTTCCTACACCACATCAGTACTCGATTATCGTGGTTGCTTCGAATGTCCTATGGTTAAATCGTATCCTCCCTCCAACTTAATATCAATGTTGAGCTCTGATACAAGTTGATGGGGTTACAAATTGAGAGACAACAAAAAAGAATTAGAAATGATAAAACATTACTCAATGGAGAAAAAAATCACAAACTTTTATCATATTGTATGCCTTGGCCTTGATTGCATGCTTAAGATGAGGAAAATTACAAATTTATAGCTGATGGAAAGGGTTCTAGCTTCATGTCTTTTTCATAAGATGGGCAGAGAGATTACAAGTCAATGAATAGTGGATTGTTAATAATAGTCAGCATGGAAAGTGGAGTTAGTTGAGAAATCGGCATGGGTGTGGGCAGTGACTATCAGGGTCAGTTTTTGGTGGTGTTGGCTTCACATCTAACATATATGAGGGTTTTCTACTTTTAAAGACAATAGAGAAGCCCAGTTTTTAGTAATAATATCAATTCACCAGGTTCTTGAAAAAAAAAGGCACATTTTAGCACATAAACTATTACACACCTTACTGGTTTAATCTTGTAACCACAATTTTTTGTATAATGTAATAGCCTAAAATAGTAGAAAGTAAAAAAAAAAAAAAAACTCACTCAAATTTTGAGAGTTTTCATAGCCAAGTTTGAAATATCTAACTTACAGAGTGATATCTAGATATTAAACATTCAAGTACATGTTTAAAAATTTAAATTAAGTTTACGCCTACGGCATATATCAATCACATTTCTTAATGTGGTTATGGTTGTGTAATATCATTATGTAATATTCATAACAACAAGAAAGCTTAAAGTGGGTAATCAATGAAATATTTTAATAAGCATGATTAACTAATATTAACATATACTTAAAAATATATTAATAATAAAAAAATCATTTTAATGTGCTAAATGTACTCTATATAGCATTCAAAAATACAATATAAACAATGAAATTACACATTCTATATATAAAGATACAATTTTTTTTCAAAATTTTACACTAAAATATGCTTGGACCTAAATAAATTTCATCACTTACTTATTACATTATATATAAATAATATATATATATATATATATATATATATATATATATATATATAAGCTATCATATAGGTAAGTTTAGCCAAAATTTAATTGATAGGAAGTAAATAGTACAATAGACATACCACCTATCCATTTTGACGAGGAAGACGAAGTGTGCGATCAATTCCACCCAAGAAAATGTACAACAATACGTTTATTTTTCATGTTAATGATTCTTGAAGAAATAGAATAATTAATATCATATATGACGAACTCTGTTGTGTCCCTTGTAACTGTAAATATTTAATTATTGTAGTCAAACAAACTAGATATTATTAACTAACTTAGGAAGTCAAAGGGAATAATAAGTTTATACATTTATTTATTTTGATTAAGCTATACAAGAAGTGAATGTCTTAATGATGACAAATCATATATTTCTCACATGTCTCGTAGTTAGGGTAGGCGATTACCTACCCCTAAATACTTGCTTGGAGATTTATTGTCAAGGAAAAATATCAAGAGGCTATGCATACCTGAGATCAAGAGAACGATGAACTATGAATGAGAACTTCGTGTTGATATATCAAACACGTTATTCTAGCTTCAGGAGGTTATGTTTAGTCGGGATGAGATAGCCACATCATGTCAAGGCCAACAGTTTAAAAGAAAACATCCTACATGTGAGGAGTGCCTCAGGGGGAAACTCAAGTTGGAATAGTTGGTCTCATGGTTGGGAGAAACTTGGAAAGCTACTTTAGAGACTGGAACTAAGAAGTCAACAGGGATTTAGCAAAGAATCATATAAGTATTTACTTATGTTGTATAAGTAGAAGGTTTACTTTCTTGCTGAAAGATTTAATGTGCTGTATAAGTAGAGGGTTTACTTTCTTGCTGAAATATTTAATGTGTTGTTCAAGTAAGATGTTTATCATCATTCAATTTTTTTTTTATTTATAGAAGTGCAAGAAATTTAGCTTAAAAATTCAAACGCAGGAATTAGTCCCACAAGGGAATATATTAAGGAAACTAAAAGAGCAAGATTAGCATTTTGCTTCTATGGAAACAAATCCTTATAACTATATAGATTATACAACTTAGTAAAGTGTTAAAAAAACAAGCAAAGGTTGATGGTTCTTGGGGGAGATTTCGTTTACTATTCAAAAAAATAAAAAAATAACATTGCTTATAACCAATAGTAGGTAAAAAATATCCTCTCCTATTGCTAACAGACAAATTCAAAATTAGAAAGTAGCAAAATTACTAATAACCGAAAGGTAGAAATATCAATATACCAATAAACCCTAGATATTTTTAGGTACAGATAATAGATAGTAAGAAGGGCATTATAACAAAAGTAGAACTGTATCTAAAAATGAGAAATCAAAATTAATTGTAAAAAGAATCTTAAAGGACCAGTTATGAATAGAAATAATTTGATCATAGATTTAATGAAATCAAGGGTCAAAGCTTAGTGATGTGTGGATACCACAACCGCAGAAGCATAGACTTCTGGGTAACCTCCTATGGGAAAACCCTATCATAACACCCAGAAAATAAGAGAAACAAAATCCGATGGTGTATAGAAACCAATTGGTCATAAATGTAGACAAAATTTAATAAAGATCTTTTCTCAAAAGGTTAAATTTGAACCAATAATGCTGACATAACAATTTCGCATTTGCAATGATTAACTAAATCTAAAAATTCTATTCATTATAGAGATTGGATTATAGAGGCATATCAAACTTAAACAATATTACAAAGTCTGGAACACAATTTAACTGAAGAATTGAAATCAAACTGGATATTAGCTCCTCCCTTCAAACTCGTAGCCCCAAGAGGTATTCGTAGCATGAACTATACACATTACCTGAAAACCAGACGAGGTTGTATCTCTGTAACCCTCAACATATCAGAAGGCAGAAATATCGATATACCAAGAAACCCTAAATATTTTTAGGTACAAATAATAGATCGTAAGAAGGGCATTATAACAAAAGTAGAACTATATCTTAAAATGAAAAACTAGAATTAAATCTAAAAAGAATCTTGAAGGACCAATTATGAACAAAAACAATTTGATCATAGATTTAATGAATCTGAGGGTCAAAGCATAGTGACTTGTGGATACCACAACTGCACTAGCATAGACTTCTAAGTAACCCCTTGTGGGAAACCCCTATCGTAGCACCCAACAAATCAAAGAAACAAAATCTGTTGGCGTATAGAGATCACTTGGGCATAAATGCAGAGAAAAATTAATAAAGAGCTTTTCTTAAAGGTTAGATTTGAACCAGTAATGTTGACATAACAATTCCCCATTTGCAACGATTAACTAAATCTAAAATGTCTATTCATTAGAGAAACCGGACTATAGAGATAGATCAAGCTTAAATATTATTACAAAGAATGGAACATAATTTAACTGAAGAATTGAGATCCAACTAGATATTAACTCCTCTCTTCAAACTCATAGCCCCAAGAGGTATTCATAGCATGAACTGTACACATTACCCAGCAACTAGATGAGGTTGTAGCTCTATAACCCTCAACATATCAGATGGCAGACTAGGGACACAATCCCAAGCGAGTCAATCCAGAATAGAACAGGGTTAAAACCCTCCAACAGAACCTAACCAACAAATGTAATCAATATAGGAGAGTTTAACAGATTAAATGAATAAGAATTGCATCAAATTGAAGCATAACATAGTACTTGGGGGTTGGCTTGCGAGATTAGTTTCCTGCTTCCATGATTTTGAGTGTAGGAAAGATTCCAGAAAACCTACAAAAGTGAGAAGAACATTAGGAATATTGTGAGAATTGGTTATTGAATCTAGCAGGGGACAATAAGAGTATACCCTACCTAAACAGAAAACCTAAAGCTGAAATATAGAGCCAAGAATCCTTCTAGGAAATGGGAAAATTCCGAGGCTAGGCTACATATGAGTACCATATGTAGGGTTTCCATATCCTCCGTTCGATGAGTGCATGCTATGGAGATTTGTGGATGAAGAACTCTTTCCAAGGTCGTGGCTAACATTTGCGATACACCTTGAAATATCTAGAACCTTGGTCTCACCAGATTTAGGGGCATTCAATAACCATATAGTTAGAGTATAGGCGTAGTAAGATTATGAACCCGAGCTACTAGATTAAAAGAAAATCATAAAGACTATAAATGCCAATATGTATAGGGATGAGTTGAGTGTAAGTTTTATTATGGTACATAAAGAATTTATTACCGAAGCGTATGTATGCATAGCATTCAACTATAGAGTAATGACTAAAATTCACATTAATATAAAATATGTTACTTTTAACATGTGTCATATAAAATGAAAAAAAATATATCTTATGTCTTTTGTACTTTTACTTAGGCATATTTAACAAGGGCATATGACAAGTGGTATTAGAGTGCTCAGGTTGCAAATCTGAGACCTCTGGAGAATGAATGAATAACAAAATTTGTGATGTGCATAGCGAGAGAGACAAAAGAAGTCAGCATGAGGAGGAATGACTTACACCACATGGACCCATGATAGGAACAAGACCAACATCCTTTCCAGAAGTCAATCGTGAGGTATGGGTACAGTTGGGGGAGTCGTGCAACAACAATGCTGCCATTTTCGAAACTATACAAGAACTGAATGATGAGATGGCCATGTTCTAGGCAGACAATGAAAGGTTGATCCAGGAATAGGAGAAGATCAAGAAGAGTTTGCCTGATAGACAAAATCAGCGAAAACCAATTCCTAGTCCTGAACATGGGAACATGACTAGTGATCAAGAATTTAGAAATGAAAATCTAGAAACAAAAGGCGACGCAGACAATCAATAGGAAGAATCTGACAATGTATCATATCACAAAAAACAAAAACAGTCAAAAATTGAGTTACAAGGAGAATTTTGGAAAATAAAACCTCCCCTCTTTAATGGTGAATAGGAGGAGGTTTCTAAAGCATGGCTTATCAACATGAGTAAGTATTTTAAGCTATACACATATGATAACTATCTAAAGGCTTTCTTAGCTATCTATCAATTGCAAGGAAAAGCCACCTTATGGTGGGAAAAGGTGAAGATGATAGACAAAGTAAATGAGTAGAATGTAACTTGGGAAAACTTTCAAAAGTACTTTAAGGAAAAATATTTAACTGAAATGTTTTACCATGAGAAAGAAAAAGAATTTCACGAACTTCGACTGGATTAGTTGTCTATGGACGAGTTCATAACAAAATTCACATCCTTGCTACAATATGTTCTTTACATATAGGAAGAAAAACAAAGGGTACAAAGATTTATCAACAATTTGCTGCTACTCTTCAAAGAACATCTCAAATTTGACAATCTGAAGCCATGGATGAAGTTATATGAAAGGCTTGTCTGTGCTATCAACCAAATAGGGAAAAGGGATATGGAGGAAAGAGATTAACTGATAAAAATGGAATTAAGTTTACCTTAGGTAGCAAAGGAAATAACATTGTTGCTACGAAAGGATGCCATAAATGTCTACCAATCAAAAAAGTGAACAAAAATCATCCCAGATTCAAATTTCTAAGTGAGTCCAAGATAAATGAGAAATCTGGTAAGATTGAAGTGGAAACAACTTCTAGACCCCCAATGAAGTGTTGGGGATGTGGAGGACCACACTATGTTAAAATATTTCCATACAATAAGGGAAATGATCAATTTGCGTAGATCTATGAAGCATCAATTGTGGGAGAAGTGGTGATAAGTATTCCTAAAATAAATTCTACCCTCGAAGATCATCAGGAAAAGTACAAACCAACAATGGTAGAATTTGAAGGTAAGATCTTCGATCGAACTATTAATTGATCCAAGAGTTGCTTTGAGTTATATTATTGCAAAAGTGGTTGAACAATGTTTCCTACAAGCTATCAAGTTTTAGAACACTTGGCTAGTACAACTCACCATAGGAGCAAAGAGAAGGGTGTTGGCTAATGTCAAAAATTTCCCTTTAAAGCTAGCAGGTCAACCTATTATGGCAGACTTGAATGTCTTACCTTCAGGATCATATGATGTCCTAATAGGTATGGATTGGGTGGACAAACATTGGTCCCTCATTAACTATAAAGAAAAAACTATTAACCACATGGATGAAGAAGGAATAAGGCAGGAAATTCATGGTATACAAAAAACATTGAAACTAAGACTAGTAACAATTTCCCAATTAGAAAAGTGTATAAGAAAAGGATATCAAATTTATGCAATACAAGTAGGGTATACTAATTCAAGGGAAAAATATTTTACTTTAGAAAATATACCTTTGGTAGAGAATTTTCCAGACGTATTTCTTGAGGCAATTTTGGGATTGCTTCCAAAGGGAGATATATATTTACTATCAAGTTGATTCTAGGACTTGCCCCAGTATCCCAAGCTCCTTATCATATGAGCATACCATAATTAGCAGAATAAAAATACAGCTACAAAAATTGCTTGATAAAATCATATCTTCCCAAGTGTATCACCTTTGCGAGCTCTAGTGCTTTTCGTCAAGAATAAAGATGGAACCTTAAAATTATACATGGATTATTGGTAGCTAAACAAATTGACAGTCAAGAATAAATACCCTTTACCTCGTAATGATGAATTATTTGACCAAGTGAAGGGAGCTATAGTATTTTCAAAAATTGATCTTCACTGGGGTTAGCACCAAATTAGAATAAAGGAGGAAGATATAGCCAAAATAGCCTTTAGGACTCACTATGGACATTATGTGTTCATTGTGTTACTATTCAGGTTAACTAATGCTCCTGCGACCTTTATGTGGCTGATGAATAGTGTTTTTCATGAATATTGGATAAGTTTTTACTGATTTTTATTAATCAATATATCATCAATAATGTCGCCAATAAAATGAGTGTTAAAGATGTGGTGACATTATTTAGTGGGTAATAAATTCTTATTAATGATAGACCATCATAGTTTAACTAAATATTTCAAGCAACCTACTTTGAATGCTAGACAAGCCCAATGGGTTACTTTCCCGAGTGAATTTGACTTTGAAATCAAACACCTAAAAGGAAAAAAAAAACGAGTCACAAATGCCTTGAGTCGAAAGGTAAACTATATTTATGAAGTCTCTTTCAGTGAAGTTCATACCACTTTTAAAGAGAACATTAGAGGAGTAGAAACACATGATATTGAATATAAATTCCGATGGCAGCAAGCTAAAGATCCAAATAGAAGCGAGAAATGACTAGGATATGAGGTAAACCAAGAAGGAATGTTGGTTTATAGAGGGAGAATATTTGCACCTAGCTAGAAAAATATTAAGCAATTAATTATAGATGAATACCATAAAATTCCTTATGCAGGCCATACCAAATATAAGAAATTAATCACTCCACTAAGAAGGGAATATTTATGGGCTAGTATGAAGAAATAAGTGGCTAAATATTTGGCTTGTTGTTTGGAGTATCAATAAGTGAAAGTAGAACACCAGCACTTAGCTAGACTACTCCACCATTACCTATTTTGGAATGGAATTAGAAAACTATTTCCATTGACTTTATTAAAGACCCACCTAAGTCTAAAAAGCAGAATGACTCAATAATGGTGGTAGTAGATAAGTTGAGCAAGTCTGCTCACTTCATACCAATACAGTCTACTTTCAAGGTCGTTCAAATTTCCAACATATTCATGTGAAATACTTTTAGACTATAGAGAATTCTAAAGGTTATATTTCTGACTGCGATGTGAAC
Source organism: Pinus taeda (assembly GCA_000404065.3). Lineage (NCBI taxonomy): Eukaryota > Viridiplantae > Streptophyta > Pinopsida > Pinales > Pinaceae > Pinus > Pinus taeda. Next base: position 96,709 of record APFE031050362.1, read on the forward strand.
TTTACATCTACATTTTGTAAAGCATTATTTGGAGGTTTAGGCACACAACTGCATTTTATCATTACCTATCACCCTCAGATGGATGGGAATATCAAGTGAGTGAATCAAATAGTCGAAGATATGTTGCGTATGTATGTAATGAAACAACCATCTAAATGGGAGGATTGTATTTATTTAGTGGAGTTTCATTACAACAAGAGTTACATATGTCTTTGCAGATAAGTCTATTTGAAATACTATACAGACACAAGTGCAGGACACCCTTGAATTGGGGTGGCCCAAAAGATAAATTAATGTTGGGACGTGACATGTTAAAAGAAATGGAAGATAGGCTAAAAAAGTATGTTCAATTTTAAAGACCGCTCAAGACTGACAAAAGAATTATGCTGACAAGAAGAGACGTTTTCAGGAATTTCAAGCTAGAGATCATGTTTATGTTCGAGTGTGAAAAGTACCCTACAATTTGGTGGGTGTGCTAAATTAGTACCCCGATTTCGCAGTCCTTTCCAAGTCCTGGCCTGAATTAGACCTGTGGCTTATCATCTTGCTTTTCCTAGCCACATATGTGTCCACAATTATTTTCGTGTTTCTGTGTATAATAATATATATATTATATATATATATATATATTTATATACTATATATATAAATATATATATATATTATAGATATATATATATATGATCCTATTCATATAATAAATGGAAGGATATACAAGTAACTTAGATGATTCATAAGGGACATTATTTATGATGAATAATTTGCGAGGGATGATTGCCAAAAAAAGGGTTGACTAAATTTTCCATAGTGTGCGTAGGTCTAACTGGAAGGTGAGTTCCTGGTCAAACCCCTAGGTTACTTGATCGGAGAGAAGTAACTTTGTGCAAATGAGTTGTAACCCAAGTTAAAGTGCAATGGAAAAACTTTGGGCCAAAGGAGGCCACCTAGGAGGATAAACAGGTTACGAGGGATGATGTTTAATCTTGGGGGGGAGATGTGATGCCACCAGAAATTGTAAATATTTAATTACTGCAATCAAAGAAGCTGGATATTATTAATTAACTTAGGAATTCAAAGGGAATAATAAGTTTATACATTTATTTATTTTGATTAACCTATGGAGGAAAAAATATCTTAATGATGCCAAATCATGTATTTCTCACATGTCAGATAGTTAAGGTAGGTGGTTACCTACCCCTAACTACTTCCTTGTAGACTTATTCTCAAGGAAAAAGATCAAGAGGGTATCCATACCTGATATCAAGAGAAGGATGAACTAAGAATGAGAACTCTATGCTGATATGTGTTGGATTGCATGGGCCTGATCTAGGTTCAGATGTGATTTAGCCAAGCAATTCCCGGTACTACTGGCACTTTCGGCAATAATCTGCAAAGCACGGACTGAGGTCTCGCTTGAAGTTGTATGGAAGGGTGCTAGAACTAGGTTTTCGCACCCTGGGGATGTTTGATGAGCTTTTGGAAGTCCGCGGTTTGACCCTATGCACACGTCGCTACGTGCCCCTATTAGTCCCTCGCAACCTGTGATGTTGCCTCTGCGCAACCCTACTCATGGCGCCACCCATATTATACCCAAGTTCCTTGCTATTTAATATGTTATTACCCAATTACTTGACTTATTTGTGTAAGACTAGTGATAATTAATAGCATATACAACAATCATATCAGTGCATGTGATAAACAAAACAATATAAATGTGAAGAAGGCAATACACAAGCAAATACACAGAAATTGGAATCAACTTCTCTTTATTTTTATTCGATCAAGATTGTAGACTAGATATCGCCTTGTGCACTCAGTTGCAGGGGTCCACGCACTCAGTTGTGGACCCTACTAGGCCTTTGTGCACTCAGCTGTAGAGCCTCTTCCTACTAATATGACCCAATACACATAGCCTCTTACTTTATGCTTGAACCATGTGTATTAAACTATCTCTCCAATTCGCTCTCTTTACAACTTAGAGCCTCTCTCTATTTATAAAATCCCATGGTCTGCAGACCATGGGTACGCCGATATGACATTACATTACTTTACCATACTTAGGGTGGACAACCCTATGACTCATCTTATACTTTGCGCTCCATGCCCGTAATTCGTGGAGTCTTACAATACATTTGACCAAAACTTGGGCTTTGAGCCCGAAAACATGTTGTGGGGGGATTCCATGTCCAACAAGCCCCCAACACAATCATTGTGACTCATCTCGAGTCACTTTGTTGGTGCAACGATCTTGGTGCATAGCCCCTCCAACTAGTCCCATACTGCCTTGAGGTCCACGACGCATTGTTCTGCAGTTCGCTAGACATGCTACATGTGCTCTTCTTATGCTTCTTTGTGAGAATCAACTCCCTACCTTAGTGCATAGAGTCCCTACATATGTGCGATCTTTCCCTCAATATCTGTCGTAATGGTGAAGGCCTCATCAATCCATGGCTGGACGCGTGCTTTGAGAAGTGTCCCTTTTTGTCTTGCAACATCAACCTACTCTTTCTGTACCCTTGCTTAGTACATCTTTGCAAGTTGTTGATTGAGGATGACTATTTGCACAGTTCCCCTTACATTATCGTACTACTCTTTAAGCTCGCACGTCTCTATTTCCAGGCATTGTATGTTGGAGTCCTCCTACAAGGATGTGAGGGCACCAAGGCTTGGTCCAACATATTGGTACAGTCCTGCACTGCCCATCCAATTTCTTCCAATCCTTTTTGAATAGCGTTAACGCGCTACTCTCTAAATTTCGTAGGAGTGGAAGGCTGCGCCTTCAACCGCAACTCAACAATGTGGAGATTCAGCTCCAGCTGCAAACGCGTTGTTTCCTTGCATGTTTTTTGAAATCCACTTGCCAGATAGTGGATCCGCATCTCTGTTGGTAGATTTTCGATGATGGACAACTCTGGGACTGGCCAACATGTTTCATCAATTGTCTGCACGATCCACTGGTTCTGCGACACCAGTTCATCACACTACAGGTTGAGCTATTCGATGTTGATATTATGCTCACTCATCACCCAAATCGCATGGCCCTCCCTGGCATGGAGCTCTCCTACTATTCCATCTTGTAGTTGGTACAGTGTGTCTTGCAGAAGAGCATCCAAATTAAGGCCAAGTCCCTTGATCTTGCCCACTGTGGCTCTATCTTCATCATTCTCTACTGCTAGCACTCATTCTGGTAGCACTATGGTGTCTACCATGTTTGCGCATAGAAACTACTCTGCTGTTGATGTGCCTACTATGCCATAGGTGGCTATGGTTCCTTCCTATGGGGGCCACACCTGTAGTTCCTATAGCTACACCCTTAGGGCCACCAACACAATTTGCTGCTCTAACATGGCTTCCTGGAGCACTTCCTTGGTGACCTCGTGAATCGTGTCACCAATGTCATAGAGGTTGCCTTCTGCTAACGTGATCGGGTTGATGGTCAATCTAGAGGCCTTTACCTTTTTCCATGGACCCGATCTCTCTGTGATTGGTAGCCTTTTCAGTTGTGTGGAAGATGTGCTCGAGTCTGCACCTTCTTCTGTGAGGTTTATGTCCTCTGCTTCCTATCCTATAGACAAGTCCTGGCCCTCCTCATCCTGTGTTGTGGTGGCTCCTGTTGTCTATGGTACTGCTACTACTTCGATGGCCTTTTCCTGCTCCGCAGCTGCCTTTACTCCCTCATAGATAGCCCTTACCTCGGCTGCTTTTTCATTGTGCCTCTTCTTGGCCAACTTTGTGACATACAACTTGGCCTCATCCTTTCGTTTATGTGCTGCTATCCTATCTAGCTCCTCCAAATATGGGGTTTTCCACTTGGGAGGCTATGATTCTAACACTGAAAATATTACATCATCAATGGCAATGAAGCGGAGCTTGGTCCATTACTGTGCTATATCCTTACGTGCCTTGATGTAAATATTATGCATGTCCACCTTGAAGTTTGCAAAACTCCGTAGACTGTTGTGCACTGTGGAGGATTGGTGTGGCCATCTATTGATACACATCGGGATGCTCACATCCATGAGCACCTAGAAGATATTTGTCTCATGAATACACTTCATGTCCTTAGTAGCCTAGTCCGACTTGTACTTTGCAGCCTCTAGCAAGTCTTGTTAAATGCTAGGGCATTGACTGTCCTCTGGCAGTTCTCCTATTACCAGCAAAATTGAGAAGAGCAACCACGTGTAGTGGAAGGTCTTGCCCTACTCTTGGGCTTCCTTGCAGCTGGTCAAGAATTCATCATAGAGGAACTTAGCCTAGTTGAATTGGACCCCGTCTATGCATTTTTCGGCCAATGGAATTACCGATGATGGTACCTCATCACCACGACATTTTCTCATTACCTTCCCGTCCAAGAGTTGGGTGGCTATGCGCACCCCTTTATATTTGGTGTTGCTGATTGTGTAAGCCCTATTTTTCTTCTCAATCTTGTATTTTTTCTTCATGGACTCTGTGAGCGCCAAATCTCTGCTTTTTCCTACTACTGCTGTGGGGTCTTTTCCCTTACAGGGGAGCCAGGAAATTTTATGGATGAGATCTACCATGATGGGAATAAGCTCCTCTAGCAATAAGTACCCATCATGCACCAGGAAAAGCAACTGTCTAGTGACAAAAATAGTGATAGGCACATGGTGAAATTGTGGAATCCACAGCAAATGAAAAAATATGTCCTTCTCCACACCGTGCAACCATTTTCATGGTTCTAATGTTGTGATTGGCCCCTCCTGCTTTGCTTCATGAGGCTCTTCATCTCTAAGTGTGGGAACTTCTCACTGTCCAGGAGGTCCCAATCTTCAAAATTCATTATGGGCATGCGGCCCACGTGTGAGCCCTCAAACACAATTCCATTAGTGAGGAGCAGGGTCTAGAGTGCACTCTTGGTGGCATCCAAATCCTTTGGTATCTTAGTTTTTCCTTTTCGTGGAGGGACATACTCGGGAAATTTTTGTACAGAACACACCGGCTGGATGTCTTCCTCCATGTCCTCTACTTCCTCTATCTCAACGATAACAGCCTGTAGGTCCTCCTCCTTGTCATCTGTCTCAATGGTGATAGCCTTGCCCTTTTCTTCCATTGAGAGTTTACTGAACTGCAGATTCCTTGAGGACATGCGAACTGGTCCCACTACGTGCTTATCTTTCTTGGACCTCAGCGTCTGAGGCGATTTCGTTATTTCTAGTGCAACCCCAGTACCTTTGGGAACATCATGTATGCTGGGGTTCTACGCAACTTCATCAGTGGTTCCTATCGCAGAGCCCAAACCTCTCCTGGTAGCCGCCATCCTATTTGAACTATCAATGGTTGTTCATGAACTTCGGGGCTCAAATGTTGCTCAATGCTCAACACTCTGTGCTCTAATAAACTGCTCAAATCTCAAGTGAACAAGTGTTGTCTTGTGGCTAGCCCCTGGAGTTTTATAGCGCCTTTTGAATTCAAATTTGACCATTCCCCCTAGTTCTAGGCCATCAATGCTTTCTTGGCAGCAGATTGCCCCAAATCTTGCCCTTAGTTCATGTCTTAAATGCCCGCCGCCTGCTCTCTTTTGCCTTAAATCAGACATCCCATCATGAATAGTGACACCAACGGTCACTTCCCAGCCTATCCGCATGACAGTGCAACCCCCTGTGTGTGGTCACAACCCTTCTGACATGTTAATTCTGCGGACACCTCCCTCATCGCGGACCTCCCAAACAGACTCTTTTATATTATCGCACTCTCTTTCAACTACCTGGAGGGACGAGACTGTGCTTCCTACGGCTAGTCAGGTGGTCACACCACCTGTGTGAGACTTTAACTTGCCTTCCAGTACAGTCCACAGAAACTCCTCAATTGTCTTCGCGACAGCTGGCATCATGTGTTCTATTGTATGTAGTGCACTCCCCTGGTTACTGCATTTGGTGAGGTGTGGTCATAGCCATGCTAGCAGAGTCATAAATTCTCAGTGTCAATCTTCTAATCCAGCCGTATGATCATCCGCACCTTGTCTTGTTATCCTTGTTGATTGACGAGACATGCTTGCTTGATCTCATTTTCCAGCCTTTTGATCTCGACGTCCATCAAAATGTCTTTCTTCCTCAGTCGTATCCGGTCTTTTTTGAGTTCGTGAAGTCTAAGGTTCCATCACCGAATGGCTTCCTAAATGTCTATTTGTTTGACCTCACATAGTTGTGTGATTTCTTCATCCTGGTCTTCGCATACTGTCACAACTACGAGATCTATTACATGTGGATTCCTATTTGCATTCTCTTCAGAAATAATGGTTTCTACTCCGTTCCACACCTTTGGAATCATTTCTGCGCTTAGGGTTTTGCACATGGTCCTACAGGCCCATCGAACTACTCACACGCGCAGGTCCCAATCAGTTTGTCTTTCCTTCTAAACCTTGTACGGTACTTCGCACACCCTATCGAATGCTTCGTCGTGGATAATTGGTGGCACGCATTGCGTTTCTTGCTGCTGCAGTTTGTTCTGATTCTCTATTTTGGGGGTGGTGTGCAGTTGTGAGGGTTGTACAACCTATGTCCGTACCCATCGGGAAAGGTGTGCATGCAAGTTATTCCGCCCCTGCTGGCTGGCTCTCGTTCAAACTTGGGGTTTTCCAAAACATAGGCACGTCATCCTTTTACATCTACGCCAATCCTCAAAACTTCCTTGATGCATGCCCCACCATCATACAGCCGCTACACGTAGTGCCCACTTTGGTGCATTGAACCGTTGTTGTTCTAGTACTGCGCTTTCAAATTTGTTCAGGAATTAATCCACCATTGTTAACCCATGATATGTCAGCAGATCCCTTTCTTCTGTTGTCATGCAACATAATGATCTAACCATCATGTTGTAATTAAGCGTTGTTACTTCATGCAGCCGATTCTGCCATCGCTCTATTTCTTCATCTGAATCTGAAGTGCAAGAGCTTTCGCACTCCCATGAAATCCTTCCATCTATAGTCATATTCACCCAATCCTCTTCTCACACAGATATTTTTTAAATAAAATCGAGATCATCATCACTATCATCGTCACGCACTCGTTCAGTGTAGCATGCTCCTTCGGCTGGATCTAGCGGTACTACTATGCGTAGTGACTTTTTCTCAAAGATCATTTTGCGCTTTTTAAGATTTATGATTCCATTTATATCGGTGGCCCAGTCTATTCCTAGTAGCACACAATAGGGATTACTATCACCGACAACCTGTATCACTTCAAAATCTGCCTACGCACTCTCACCTTAAATATCTACTATTACCCCTTGCAATATTCCCATGGGCAAGATCTTGTGTTGGTTTGCCATCCATTACTGAATAGTAGACCATTGTAGTGTGGGTCTGCCCATGCATTCCCACGTTTGCTTTGGTAGTACATTTGTGTCTGATCCTAGATCTAGGATTACCTGATCCATTTCATACTCGTCGATTTGCGCAGTCAACCTCATTTCCTTTCCTATGCACAATGCATGCTTTCCAAGTTTCTGGACCACGCATGGTTCTCCTAACCCCGCACACCTAGTGATAAGTTTTTGTATCCCTTTTACTACCTTGTTGCCGCATAGTAGTTTCATGCATGTCTCCAGAAAGCTAGTGAGAATTGAAAGATCCATTCCTGTTTCAAATTGATCCTTACTACCTCAAGTGGATTACTCTCTGAAGATCTTCTTAGATTCCATGAATGTCTCCTTCATGTGTTCTAAATGAAATTCAAGTTCCTTAGTAGGAGTCTTGCGAACCCACGCACTTTCTTCTCGCTGCTTACCTTTATCGTTGCCAGTGGTCATACTGCTCCTGAGAATCATCTGCAAATTTTGAGTTGGAGGTGGCTTAAGTACCCATTTTCATGTAGTCTCGCTATTAGTGTAGGGCAATCTTCTACCTCATGATTAAACTGAGTATACTAAAAGCATGATGTCCTCATTGGGTTTGTACAATCATGGGCATAGTGCCTTGGCCCTCCGTAATTATAACAAATTAATTTTCCATGACCCCTTCCTAGTCCCATTCTACCTCAACCTCGACTGCGCCCCTGAAATCCAGTGCATGCCATTCTTGCATTCGGGTAGAGGGCTCAGGTCTTGGTCTGCACCCTATAGGAAGGGGTCTAATCCATCATTAATCTGTAGCTTCTACAGGTGCACTCATCATGGCCTACTGACTTGCAGAAGTTGTAAAACAATTGTTGGGACATTTGCGTATATTTCTGTAATAGATGACAATTATCCATAGTCTATTTTCCTCCTATGTGACAAATTGTGCACCATAATGCAAGCACCACGCTCAGCCCTTCTTGTGCCTTAGGTCTTAATGGCATCAGCCCTCCTCCTACCAAGTAGTTTGCGAACACTGGACAGTGGTCCTTGTCATGCCCCTGGCCTTTGCATGTTATGCACCATACCTCCTCGCACGCTTCTGGCTGAGGTGTCTTGTCCTGTTTCAAACTTTGCATTTCTAGACATAGATTTTGTAATTGCACGTGGATTTTTTGGACTCCTAGACTAGGTCTTGTATAGGGGTCTCATGCAATCTCATCACCATTCCTAAAGCTCTGGCCTAGGTGGAATATTTTTGTTGTGACAACATCGTCCTTAAGTGCAGTGTCAATGATGTTACAAACCATGCATGGTGTTGTCCATCTATCAACGTCATGTTGGCTTCATGAATCATACCCTTTAGTCTTGGTCCATATCCTAAAGGGTCTCGCCCAGGAGCATCGTGATCTCCTTAAACCCGATGACTAATTGTGTTTCCAACTTTGGCCTGCTAAATTCCCTATTCCGCACTGCCTGGATTTCAGCGATTCATGATTTTGGATGGTCATTAGAATTCTTGATGTACGATGTTAATTCACGATCATGCAATGTGCTCACTAGCGTAGCCTTCCTGATATTTTCATCCACAATGCCTTATGCTTCCCATACTGCCCTTACCACGAACCAGAATTGTTCAAAATATTCATTCCTTGCTCCTCTAAATACCGATAGTTTGATTGCACTCGCCATGATCAATTGTGGTGGTGGAAGAGGTGGGGTGGGTGGAGATGTAGGTGAGGACACTGGGACAGGTGGCGGTGTAAGTGGAGGTGCTAAACGCGGAATGCGTTGCCTTATCAGACTAACTGCACTTCTTAGAGAAATTTTTACAACCTCTTCCTCACTTTCCTGCGAGGGGGAAATTAAGGGACTGGGTTCCAATTCTTCACTACTTCCGCTTCGGTAGATCTTCCCACTTCACGTAGTCCCAAACATTAATTTATTCGTATAACCCACTTTTCACACAATAGCATCTTAATCCAAGTGTTCAAAGATTTGATATACTTACCTCGCGGTCCCTTGAGGAAATGTTGCTCTGTGTCACTATAGCTGATGGTCATGTCTACTGCAAACTTAGTGATAAATCCTCCTATAATTTAGTCAAGTCAATGGTCCACATTGCCTGCGGTCTTAAATCCTGACGCTTCTAGTATCCGCACTAATTCTGAAGTCCACACGATTGGTTTGTCGAGCCTACACCTTCCCTGACTACCTGCTAGCTTCACGATCCACTCATACAACTCAGAAGGAAAGAATGCAAAGAAAATTTCGTGGATTTCGACATACATATAGCACTCCAACCACTGTTCCTTAGTCACTTGCAAATTTTTGTTTTCCTGCACCACAAACTCGTGAATATTCTTATCCAACCACTCTTCAATTTATTTCTTTGTTGGATTCCAGTGGCACGACATCAGACATCCCTTATGCACATCTCGGTCCCGACAACATAACCATTTGTTTACTTGTATGGACCTCACCCAGGTTCAGAGGTGATTCATCTAAGCAAATCCTCGTACTACTAGCCCTTTCGGCAACAGTCTGTGTAGCGTAGACTGAGGTCTCTCTCGAAATAGTATGGGAGGGTGCTAGAACCAGGTTTCCACACCATGGGGATGTGTGATGAGCTTCTATAGGTCCACAGTTTGACCCTGTGCACACGTCGCTACACACACCTATTAGTTCCTCGCAACCTGTGATGCTCCTTCTACATAGCCCTACTCAGCCCGCAACCCATATTATATCCAAGTTCCTTGCTATTTAATCTATTATTACTCAATTACTCAACTTATTTGTCTAAGACTAGTGATAATTAACAGCATATCTAGCAATCATAATAGTGCACACAATAAACAAAATAGTATAAATGTAAAGAAGGCAATACGTAAGAAGATACAAAGAAATTGGAATCAACTTCTCTTTATTATTCTTCGATCAAGATTATAGACTCGACACTGCTTTATGCACGCAGGGGTCCCGCACTGAGCTGCAATCTCTACGAAGCCTCTGTGCACTCAGCTGTAGAGGCTCTTCCTACCACTACGACCCAATATACTTAGACTCTTACTCTATGCTTGAACCATGGGTATTCATCTATCTCTCCAATTCACTCTCTTTACAACTTAGTGCCTCGCTCTATTTATACAATCCCATGGTGTGTGGACCATAGGTAGGCAGACATAACATTACATTACTTTACAATACTTGGGACAAACAACCCTATGGCTCATACTATATTTCGTGCTATGCACCCATAATTCGCGGAGTCTTACAATACATTTGACCAAAACTTGGGCTTTGAGCCCGAAAACATGTTGTGGGGGGATTCCATGCCTAACAATATGTCAGATGGGTTATTTAGGCTTCACGAAGCGAAGTCTAATTAGGATAAGATAGCTACAACATGTGAAGTTCGACAGTTTCAAAGAAAACATCCTACATGTGACCATTAGCTTGACGGGCGATAGAGGCTAGAATAGTGAGTCTCATGGTTGGGAGGCACTTGGAAAGCTACTTTAGAGATTGGAACTGTGCAGTCGATAGGGATTTAGCAAAGAATCAAATAAGTATTTACTTGTGCTATATAACTAGAAGGTTTACTTTCTTACTGAAAGATTGAATGTGATGTATAAGTAAAAGGTTTACTTTCTGGCTGAAAGATTTGATGTGTTCTTCGAGTAAGAGGTCGATTATCCTTCTAAAAAAATATAGAAGTGCACGAACTTTAGCTTAAAATCCCAAACACAGGAATTAGTCCCACAAGGGAATATATTAATGAAACGAAAAGAGCAAGATTAGCATTTTTCTTCTATGGAAACAAATCATTACAGATATATATCATATATAACTTACTCAGTAAAGTGTTAACAAAACAAGCGAAGAAGGATGGAATCTGAGGAGAGATTTAGTTTATTGTAAAAAAAAAAAACCACTCATAACATTGCTTATAACTAATAGCAGGCAACAAATATCCTCTTCAGACAAGTTTAGAATTACAAGATGTCAAAATTACCGATAACCAGAAGGCAGAAATATCGATATACCAATAACCCCTAGAGATTTTTGGGTACAAATAATACATTGTAAGAAGGGAATTATAACAAAATGAAAAAATGGAATTAACTGTAAGAAAAAGCTTAAAGTAGGAATTATGAACATAAACAATTAAATAATAGATTTAATTAACCCGAGGGTGAAACCTCCATGAGGCATGGAAGCCATAGCCACACAATCATAGGCGTCTGGGTAACCACCTGCAGGAAAACCCTCTCGTAGCACCGAGCAAATTAGAGAAACAAAATCTGGTGGCATGTAGCAATTGGCTCAGCATAAATTCAGACAAAAATTAATAAAGAGTTGTTCTTAAAGGTTAAATCCGAACCACAAATGTCGACATAATAGTTTCCCATTTGCACTGATTGACTAAATATGAAAAGTCTATTCATTACAGAAACTAGATTATAGAGAGAGATCAAGCTTAAAGATTATTACAATGTTCGGAACACAATTTCACTTAAGAATTGAGAACCAACTCGATATTACCTCCTCTCGTCAAACTCATAACCCCAAGAGGTATTCACACCATGAACTGTAGACATTACCCAACAAACAAATGAGGTTGTAGCTCTGTAACCCTCGGCATATAAGATGGAAGAGCAGGGACACAATCCCCAATGAGTCAATCCATAACAAAAGAGGGTTGAAACCCTCCAGCAGAACCTAAGAAAGAAATGTAATTAGTATAGGAGAGTTTAACTCATTAAATGAGTAAGCATTGGATCGAAAGGAAGCATAACACACTACCTGGATATTGACTTGCGATATTAGTCGCCTCCTTCTAGGATTGTGAGTGTAGCAAAGATTCTGAGAAACATGCAGGAGTGAACAGAACATTGGAACTGTCACGACAATTAGTTATTGAAGTTAGCAAGAGACAATAAGAGTAAACGCTACCTAATGAAAAAAGGAGTTGTCTATAATGCGACTTTTTGGAGATTCCGGTGACGGAATCCGGCGGAAGAAATGAGGTTAAATCTTGATTTTTAGCAGTTAAAATGGTTTTTTAACTGCATATTTGGATTCAGCGCCCTGGAAAACCACTGGGAGCCATTGATTGTGCAAAAACTAACTATCAAACTTGGGATTCCAATGAATCGCTGCTGGATTTTGACCGGAAAAATCCGCCAGAAAAGCTTTCAAAAAGTCGCGTTATAAACTACTGCATGAAAAAACATGAAGTTCAAAGATGGAGCCAAAAATCCTTGCAGGAAACAGGAAAATCTCGAGGCTAAGTTGCAGATGAGTACCATAGGAAGTAGGGTTTCCATATGCTCCGTCCATTGAGTGCACCCTTTCGAAAGTCGTGGATGAGGAACTCTTTCCGAGGTCATGGCTAACAACTGTGCTGCACCTCAAAAGATCCAGAACCCTAGTCCCACCAGATCTAGGGGCATTCAATAACCATATAGATAGACTATTGGTGAAGCAAGATTATGAACCCGAGTTGCCGAATTAAATGAAAATCACAAAGACTATAAATGCCAATATGTATAGGGATGAGTTGAATGTAAGTTTGTTTATGGTATAGAAGAATTTATTACCCAAGCGTATGTATGCATAGCATTCAATTGTAGAGTAATGACTAAAATTCACATTGATATAAAATCCGTTATTTTTACTGTCCTATCAAATACAAAAAAAAATATCTTATGTCATTTGTACTTTTACTTAGGCGTATTTGACAACGGTATGTGACACACTCAATGAGTTGAGTTTACATCTTATAAATCTGAAATACCCATTACTGCTAAACCAAATTGACATACCTATAGAAGATTTAAATGGCCACTTAGGGATCATTGATTTCAACGGTATGTGACACACTCAATGAGTTGAGTTTACATCTTATAAATCTGAAATACCCATTACTGCTAAACCAAGTTGACCATCCCTATAGAAGATTTAAATCGCCACTTAGGGATCATTGATTTCGTCGCACTTATGTTATTAGTGACTTTTGTTATTTAGTATCCTTTTATAAACTGTGGTAAATTTTAAGTTAAACCAGCAGTGGGACAGTCCTGGCGGATTGACTCATTACTGCTATTTAAAGAAAATCATTTTTGGTGGTCTTTAAGGGTAGCTTTCACTCCTACTAAATTCTTAAGATTAAAAAAACTTAATCTTAACCCAACAAAAAACAGTTTTGGAACATATTGAAAGATAATGTTATCTGTCATCTGCTAATTCTATGCATATTTATTTATTTTATTTTAATTATTTTGAACAATATATAAATCGTTCTCACCGAAATATAAAATCTAACCCATCATTGCGACTTGATTATTTCTAACCTTATATGGTACAAAAGGCTAAATACCTGCAGAAGGTTATGCAGGCAGCCGAAGATTAATCATGCTTGATTCGATCTTGCAGATTCCCTTTATGAAGCTCCGATTAGTTACTGAAATTATGTAAACGACCTTTCATAAACTTGCTATCTTTCCCATGAGCACAAGGAGAAAAAGGGATGTTTTCGTAGTTTATGACCACATGTTTAGTTCGCGTATGAAGGTCTGTACATATTCCATTTACAAACATAATTGGAAGATGCGGCAAGTAAACCCTAGTTGTCTTTAACTCGGAAACGGTTATGAAAGTAGAATATTTCTATTAATCACCCTACCTATGAAGAAAGTTGTAAGTTACATATCAAATGGATATACATAGCAGTGCTTAGAGAATCGATACTACTAGGTCCATTAAAATGGAAAGTTCTATACAAAACATATAGCCGTTTGTCTTGACCAGACAACTATTTTTGTTAACCAGAAATTAAAATCTTCTATCGGACAGATAAATAATAACGCTTAACTATGTTTTCCCTGGAATAATATTATACCAGAGATATATAAATGAACACATCAGTTACATCTGGCCATAGATCGGAATTGCGGATTATCACCGGCGTATGCCATGGGACTCGCATTGGTTCACGTGTCCAACGTCCCTCCTGTGGAAGCTACGGTGACAATTGCATGCTGCACACTTCATGGCTGCAGCCGTTCCTTCATCTCCGCTGGCCATAAATTCTTCGCAACCATCGACCACGTAACCCCCGATGGTTGCAGCGTGATTCTTTCTGCACTCTCTGTAGCGCACACCCTCCCTTGATGCAATATTTTCTTCTCTAGCAGTTGCGGCTGGGCCCTCTACTATCCGCTGCACTCTTTGCAACGGCCCCATTTCTTCTACAGATTTTGCTGATCTGTACAGATCTGGTGCAAGGGATCTCTGATATCAAATGTAAAAATAGAAATGTCGACTTACCTGCGGCCAGGTAATTGACTGTGTATGTCTGTGGAAAGGAAAGAGAACAGCTGGAAGTAGTGCTGTCCAAATCTGTAACTCCCAAACATTCGTTGTTAAATTGCACCTAGGAACAGCAATTTATAGATAACAAAGTGCTGAGCTTTTCGTCATAATCCTTCTCGATGCTTTGCTTAAAACCTTACAAAAGTGATTGGCCACAGTATATCTAATTGTGTGAAATTCAAGCTAGATCGGTTCAAGGAAACATTCTTGTTCTTCCAAGTCAGTTACTTCTAGGAGTAAGCGAAAACAAACGTTAGGTGACATACGCACTTTTCTCCTTTTTTTTATTGGTTTAGTATTAATATGGTATTAATTTAGTCTATAACAATATCTACTTCAACAAACTTTATGTCACATACGCACTTTCTCCTTTTTTTTAATTGGTTTAGTATTAACATGGTATTAATTTAGGGAGTTGTCTATAATGTGACTTTTTGGAGATTCCGGTGACGGAATCCGGCGGAAGAAATGAGGTTAAATCTTGATTTTTAAGCAGTTAAAATGGTTTTTTAACTATATATTTGGATTCAGCGCCCTGAAAAACCCCTGGGAGCCATTGATTGTGCAAAAACTAGCTATCAAACTTGGGATTCCAATGAATTGCTGCCGGATTTTGACCGGAAAAATCCGCGGGAAAGGCTTTCAAAAAGTCGCGTTATAGACTACTGCTTAATTTAGTCTATAAAAATATCTATTTGTTATTTTGAGGAATCAAATTAGATTATTAAGAAAGACATCCAATATTATTGGGAAGAATGGAAGTAGATAATCAAATTGCAGGTACGAACCTATGAAAGTAGAACCCTAATGGGGACAAAAACAATCGACAATCCCAACACAAGATCTACACTCCAAAGACATCGGCAAAGGCGAACCCGATGACGTCCCACTAAGATTCTGATATGAATCTAATCTCCACAATAACCTAATCAAACCAGCCAAACAAAAAAATAGTGGCGAGCACTTGGCCCCACCTAGGACAATGTCATGTGCACATTTTCAAGGAATGAGTATAAGGTCCAACTCATAGAAGGCTCTGGCTCCAAATATTTTGTTTTGGAGATATCAGATATCGAGTTACATCACTAGTTATTGCTCGTTATCGAAACCCTGTGCAATGTACGGAGGAGAAAAGATAAATGCACAGATTGTGTTCGGTGGGGGACTGACAGACATGGAAGACGTTCATTTTACGTAAAATTATGAGTGTAGGGGTTGAGTTTCTGAACAACCCCACCTAGCTATCCATGTCCGACTAATGCGGTGGGCTTGCGCATTCGCGAAAACGTTCCTTCCAGAATCTCTTTAGGTGAAACCCGAATGAATGTTGGCAACCTGCGCTTTCTTGCGAAATGATAACCAAGAAATGTTGGGGTGGGAGGGAAGTAGTTTCTGGTAGTTGGAATAAAGTAGTAGAAAAAAGTGGAAAATGATGATAACCTTACTCTGATAGGGAAATCAAAGATAACCCCTCTTTGTTAGATTGTGCTTCAGTTACTCATAGAGTGCAGTGCAGTGCGATATCAACACGGAAAACATTTTAATATCAAAAGTTTTATTCGTTCTTCTAAAACTTTTAATTATATTAAATTGTGTATATGGCTGAATGATAGGGCTAAATATTTTTATATAGTTTTTTATTATAACAAAGTATTTGTCTTGTAAAATAGAATATGTGCTGGCCATTGTAAATGATGTGTATAATTAATTAAAGTAGTTTATGAAACCTGTTCTAAACGATGAGAATAAAAATCTGTGAAATGTTTAAAATTGTTTAGTATCTTTTATAGGAATGTAAAAGTCCTTAAAATTTATAATTTAAATATAATTTGTTACAGTAACAAGGGGTAAGTTAGTTCAGAGTATACATCATATGCAGCAGATTTATACGGAGAGATTTAGACGGCAATAGCAAAGAATAATTTAAGATACAGAAAAATGGAGAAACAACAAGATTAGTTATTCAGAAATAGAGTAATAGATAAAACAATCACTAGAGAAAAGAAATCACTTTGCATTAAGTAAAAGGCCTCGAGGTTGGATTTCTTTCCTTGGCAAGAGGTTGAAGAAGGATCTAGAATCCTACATGTGATTTAGATGGAGATCTAGAAGCTAATGCTGGTGTAGAATGATCTAAAATTTTGCATGTGATTTAGATGGAGATCTAGAAACTAATGGCACTGAAGAACAGAAGAATCTAGAATCATGCATGAATTTGGCTTAACACTTCACGTTCTCCCACTTGAAGCCAAATAAGAGTCATGAATCAACTTTATGTCGTGGTAGAATCTTAGTGATCATGTAGAATCCTAGTGAGCATATCACCATGGTTCCTATCTATATGGATATTTTCCAATGGTAATTGTTCTTCCTCCAACACATGTTGGATCAAATGGTACCTTAAGTCATTGTGCTTGGTTTTTGAATGAACTGTTGGGTTTTTCGCCAAGTGAATTACAATGTCACTATCACAATATAACACATACTTGTCTTGCTTTATTCCTATCTATCGTGGGAATCATTGCATCAACAACATCTCTTTACAAGCTTCTGTTGCTAGAGAGGGCTACTATTGTTTGTAGCCTTGAAACCCAAGATACTACTTCACCTGCAAATGTATACAAATAACTTGTAGTGGACTTTTTGGTATCAATATCTCAAGCCATATCTGCATCTTTAAATCCTTCAAGCACAATCTCATCATGACCAAAACATAAACAATAATGATTAGTACCGTTGAGATACCTCAAAATCCATTTTAATGCTTGCGAGTGTTGTTTGCCTGAATTGGCAAGGAACCTACTCACTACTCCTACTGAATATGCAATGTTTGGTCATGTGCATACAATGGCATACATAAAACTGCCAACTGCTGAAGAATAAGAAATCTTGCTCATCTATTCTTTCTCCTTGTCATCACTAGGACATAATTCAGTACTTAGCTTGAAGTGGGCTGCAAGGGGTGTACCAACTGGCTTGGCATCCTTCATATTAAACATGTCAACCACCTTCTTGATAAATTTTTCTTGGGACAACCACAACCGTTTTTTTTCCTGTCGTGCATAATCCGCATGCCCAATATCTGTTGTGCTGGTCCCAAATCCGTCATTGCAAATTTGCTACCCAAATCTTTCTTCAATCTATTGATCTTATTCTTATCATGCCCAACAAACAACATGACATCCACATATAACAATCATATGATATATTTTCCTTGATCATACCTCTTGATATAGACATAATGGTCAGCTTCCAACCTCTAAAAACCATGTTCCAACATGAGTGAATCAAATTTTTTGTACCATTGTTGAGGTGCCTTTTTCAACCCATAGAGACTCTTCTTCAACCTACAAACAAGTCCTTGTTTCCCTTTTTCTATGAAGCCTTCTAGCTGCTCCATATAAATTTCGTCCTCCAATTCACCATGAAGGAAAGCAGTTTTTACATCTAACTATTTAGGTACTAAGTCTAAAGCAACAACTAGACCAAGAATGACTCTAATGGATGACATTTTAACAATAGGTGAGAAAATTTCAGTGAAGTCAATACCTTCTTTTTGGGCAAAACCTTTCAGCACTAGTCTTGCTTTATACCTCTCATTCTTTTCGTCACCTTCATGCTTAATCATGTAAACCCATTTCTTTTGTAGAGCTTTTCTACCTTTTGGGATGTTTACCAACTCCCAAGTTTTATTTTTCAGCAAAGATTTCATTTCTTCTTCCATTACATTCTTCCATTCTTCATTGTGCTCAACTTTACAAGCTTCTTGAAAACAATTAGGCTCACTTTCATCAGTCAACAAAATATAGTTTGAAGGAGGATACCTTTGTGCAGACTTGTAAGGCCTAGAAGATCTACGAACCAACTGTGGTCATGCATTATCAGGTTGAATATCTTGTAAAGGTCCTTGCAAGATTTCTTCTTCTTGTTCTTCATCATTTTCCACTTGTTGTTCTTCATGCTCCTGAATTTTCTGTTCATTTTCTTATGTTGGTGGTATGTTTTCATGTTTCTCTTCAAACCCATTAATAACCTTCTTGAACTCCAACTCCCTTATAGTCCTCTTGAATATTTTTGACTCCTTAAATATAACATCCCTGCTTCTAATAATTTTATGTTTGACTGCATCCCATAGACGATAACCAAAATCTTCATCCGCATATACGAAAAAAAATGAATTTCATAGATTTATCATCTAGCTTAGTTCTATTTTCTTTGGGAATATGTATAAATGCTTCACATCTAAAGATTTTCAAGTGAAAATAATTGAAATTCTTACCAGTCCAAACTTCTTCAGGGATACCGCCATCCAAGGATATAGTTGGAGGTTTATTTATGAGGTAGCAAGTGGTCCTGACTGCTTCAACCCAAAAAGTCTTCTCCAAAACGAAATGGGACAACATACTTCGCACCTTTTCCATAATGGTGTGATTCATCCTTTCTGCGACACCATTATGTTGAGAAGTGCTAGGCATAGTCTTCTCATGCTTTCTGCCAAACATGTTGTAATATTTCTTAAATGCATTTAAGCAATATTCTCCACCATTATATGTTCTTAAACACTTGAGTAATTTGTTAGTCTCTCTTTCAACAACAACGTGAAATTTTTGAAATATTCCAAACACTTCACTTGTACTTTTCATAGGATATGCCCAAACCTTCCTAGATGCATCGTCTATAAATGTTACAAAATATGATGCTCCTCCTAATGATTTGATGTTAACAGGCCCAAACACATATGAGTGTACCAATTCTAACACATTTTTCTTTTTGTCATGGCAACCTCTAAGGAATGAAACCATTCTTTGTCTACCATATATACAATGCTCAAAAAGATCAAGATTGTAGGATTTCAAGCCTGACAATAATTTTTTACCAACAAGGACTTTTAAGCCCTTCTCGCTCATGTGACCCAAATGCTTATGCCATAGATCTGTTGAATTTCCTTCTTTTGTCACAGTAGCCAAATCTAATTTTCCTATGAGTGTCTTCAATGTGTATAATGTGTATAATGTTCTTGTCTTGGGTCCTTTGGCCAAAACCAATGCTCCTTTGCCAATTTTCCAACCTCTTTTCCCAAAGCTTGTGGAATAGCCTTCATCATGTAGTCGTCCCATAGAGATTAAACTCATGTGAATTTCTGGTACATTCTTGAAATGTTTCAAAAATATATATTTTCCATCTTTCATCTTGATTTGGACATCTCCTACTCCAAAAATATTGCAAAAATGATTATTCCCCAAACGCACTCTACCATAATCACAAGGATTATATGAAACAAAACTATCTTTACATGGGGTTACGTGGTGAGATGCCCTAGAGTTAAGGATCCAATCAAAGCTACTGTTAGATGTATATAGACATGCATCCTCTACTAAAACAGTAAACAACACATCACCATTTGTGGCTACAACAGTAGTCTCATTTTCATTTGTGCTAGATGACTTATGATTTGTATTAGGTGGTCTCTGATCCTTTTGTCCTTTCTTCAAAAATGAACATTCTTTCTTCATGTGCCGGGGTTTGCCACAATGAAAGTAGATGATCCTGCCTCTCCTTGATTTTGATCGACCTTTCGATCTTGATCACCCTTGCCAGCCTTGATCCATTCTCCTACCACGATCACATAGAGCTAGAGCTTCTCCTCCTTGGTTTTCTGCAATTGACTTGCGTCGCAATTCCTCAGTCATTAAAATGTTGCCGACATCATCAAACATCAGGGTCCCTGCAGTTGTTGAAGTGCTCATAGCTACAATTAAATTTTCCCAACTGTCTAACATAGAACACATTAGAAAAATAGCTCTAATTTCATCATCTAAAATGATTTTAACGGAGGCTAGCCGATTAGTAATAATATTAAATGCATTCAAGTGCTCAACAATTGAAGAATCCTCCTTCATTTTGAGATTACAAAGCTTCTTCATCAAGAACACTTTGTTTTATGCCGTGTTTTTCCCATATAGATCATGGAGCTTCTTCCATAATCCTTTAGCCATCTTGTCTCCAGACACATTGAAATACACATTCTTTGCTATATATTGGTAGCTTGTTGCAATTGCCTTTCTATCTAGCTTATTCCATTCTTCATTTGTCATCAATGAGGGTTTCTTTGTTGTGCCCTCAATCGGTAAATACTAATCCTTCAAAATTAGTATATCCTCCATCTATGATTTCCATAGGGAAAAATTAGCCCCGCTCAACTTCTCGATATCTGTAATTGATGTCTCCATTTTCAATATATTGATGCCCAAAAACAAAAACTCCACTTAAAATAAAACTTTAATTATCACTCTTTAAAATTTAGTAATAATGACATTCCTCCTTTTAAAATATACTTTTCAATATTCCAACATATAATTATATAAATATAAAAAACATATACAATGTTTAACCTTTTCACATTTCACACATACATATGTTAGTTAGTATACGTGCAAGCTTGATGAAAAAAATTATGAACTCCACATAAAGAACTTATGCAATCCACGTTTTAGGCTTCATGGCATGTTTCACCATATTTCCATGACCTTTTTATTTCTTCCAACGACTCTCTTAACGTGCCTCACTTAGTTCCTCAACTATTTCTTGAATAGATCCTTTTCTTGGACTCTCTTCTTTGCAGCGATTTCCAATTTCCTGGACCAATCCTTCAACACCTCCAGAGGTAACAATCAATATTTTAATGAACACTACCAGAGTAAGGTGATGGAACTAAGCATCTTGTATGGTGAATATTTGAACCTAGCTCTAATACCAGTTGTTAGTTCAGAGTATACATCACACACAACAGATTTATACTCAGAGACCTAGACGGCAATAACAAAGAATAATTTCAGAGACAGACAAATGGAGAAACAACAATATTACTTAATCAAAGGTAGCATAATAGATAAAATAATGACTGGAGAATAGAAATCACTTTGCATTATGTAGCAGGCCTGGACCTTGGCTTTCTTTCCTTGGCCAGATAAATTACAAAGTTATAGAGGTTCAAGAAGGATCTAGAATCATGCATGTGATTTAGATGGAGATCTAGAAACTAATGGTGGTGTAGAAGGATCTAGAATTATGCATGTGATTTAGATGAAGATCTAGAATCTTGCATGAATTTGGATTCACACTTAATTTGAGCTATGTTTTGTTTGGGGTTATTGGAATTCACCAATACGCAAGTAAGGATTATGTATCCTCAAATCAAAAGGAATAACTATTTAACTCAATGGGAAGGACATTTCATTCCATAGATTGATAAGAAAATGAGATGGCTATATTGAATATTGTGTTTCTAAGTTAAATAAGATGGGATGCATAGCAGCTAGTCTCTACCTTAGGCAGGGAGCATGTGGTTGAGTGGGTTAGTAGTTACAGTTATAGTTAGTTTGAGTGGGTTGTTAAATGAGATGGTTATGTTGAATATTGTGTTGTTAAGTTAAATAAGATGGGCTGCATAGCAGCTAATCTCTACCTTATGTAGGGAGCTAAGTAGGGAACATGTGGTTGAGTGGGTTAGTAGTTGCAGTTATAGTTAGTTTGAGTGGGTTGGCTAGTTAAAATTATAGTTAGTTTCTTATAGTCAATGCCATTAGTTTTTGTTCCTAAAACAGTATTTCTGACACTTTAGTTCTAATTCCATAACTGTGTGTATATCAATATATTGAGGTGATTATCATGCAAAGTAAATTTTTTTTTCATGTGATCAATAAACTTGGATGCAATAATGTCCTTGTTACACGAAAAATTGTCACCATGACTTTCTGTAATCTTTGTGAGTCTATCACCACTCATACATACCTCCTTTGCAAGTCTTAAACCTCAACTCTGCATATCAAGATTTGAAAATGAGAGAAAGTCCTTAAAAATATTTAAAACTCTCGTTTTGCACTTTCTCTTAGCATTATCTGCGGTGCTGCACCTACTGGTCATGTCCCCTACACATCTGACCACTCTATATCTGCATTTATGGGTACGAACCCCTGTAAAAGTTAAAAAGGCGCAAGTTTATTCTTAAAAACTCACTTTGAGTCAATTCTGGAAGCTTCTAGAGGGAATCTTGCACTGGAAAGTTTGCCCCTTGAGGGTGCATGCATCCCATTCCTTAAGGAGCTAACCCCTTGATGTGAGGAGCTTATCCCCTTGAAGGAGGACTCTATCCCTTCAATGGTGGACCTGTAACCTCCTTCCCTCGCACTATAAAATGAAGCTTTGGACTAGTTACTTGGGAGGTTGAAAGCTGAATATTTTTTAGGGTAAATGTTGCTAGAACTTAGTCTTCCTAATTGAGCTTTTGAGAGGAAAGATCACATACCTTTTGATCTCATTGGGAGGAGAGTGAGGCTTGTCAAAGTAGAGGAGGTTCCTGCTTGGACCCTAGGAAGAGCTTGTACAGCATCAAGGCACCAAGGTTGTAAAGTTCTTCATTCTTAAAGTTGATACAATCAATTTTATTTTTCTCAATAAGCTGTGTTTAATTGTTTATTTCATAGACTCTTTGATCACTATGATGAACATGATTTATTGTATTAGCTATGCAGGTGTTCTTTGATGTGTGCTTGTTTGTGTTCGCAGGTTATTAGAAGGCAACTCTTTGAAGTTGTTGGAGCGAGGCTGCCACAAACTAGCGTTGGACTTAAGGTAGGGTCTAAAACACCTCTTAGTTTTTATTAATGACTCGAAATATTTTTAGAGAAAAGTAGATTTTCTTGTCCTGCTTGTTGCTAGATATCAATTGATACTAGGGAGATCGGTCTTGTCTGCAAGAATGACTTATCCTCTTAACAAATTGGCGACTCCACTCATGAAGGGATTTGATTGTTAAATTTTCTTTTATCTTTGATTTGAGAAACTTAAGCTTTTGTTTCTGCTTTTTACTTGATGTGTGTGGGATTGGGTAGTTTATCAGTCCTAGAAATTTTTACGAGGACCATATGTTCTGTTTGAGTTACAGTGTGGACCTCTCTGTACTATTATTTTACTGCATAGAGCGGTACCACACCTGGTTTCACTGGGGGCCTGCGGACCTTGTCAAATTTTTTGAAAATCTTGAAATCTTTTCGCCCAGTTTAGTTTAGGTTGTTTTTGTTACTTTTATCCTCTGCCGAGAACTACATATATCCTGTTAAGAGTCTCTCATAAGTAAGTTCCATTGGTGTTGTGTTTTGGATGAATTTCTAGAAGTTTTTGCATGCTTGGTTTGGTGTTCACTCAGTCTTTGTAGTGACTTGAAGCTTAGAAGCCTAAGAGACCTTAGACCACCCTGGAATATTTTGTCTTCTTGGTAAGTCTGGCTGGTTTGTGAGATCTTCCTTTGGTGAGAAATCGATTTTTTTTCTCCTTGCAAAACTTTGAACGAACTTGGTCATAAGTTGTGATTTTCATTGTTTATTTAAAAAACATAATTGGGTGTTTTTGGTTGATTTGTCTTGCTGAATGAATTAATCCTTAGTTTGCTGAATAACTAAGTAAAAACATCCTCAAAAACATTTGAAGCTTTTATTCAATTAGCTTTTAGAAGTTAGATCTCAAGATTAGATTTTTAATAGTTTTGAGTGTGTTTCTAGAAATTCTAGTTTCTCTTTTGGAAAAATTGTTTTTTCTTTAGTTTTGAATGTTGAAACGAAAAGGGATTTATTTCGTGAGCATAATTAGTAGCTTCGTTTGAGTGTGTTGAAGAAGACAAAAAGGGTTTTCTTTTCTTTTATATGTTGAAGGAAAGTTTTGTTTTCAAGAATTGCATTCTCAACTCTTCCTTTAGCTAAAGATTCATTGAAAAGGAAAAGAATTGTTTATCATATTAGGTGCATTTTTGAGCATTTTGGAGTTGAGTCTTCACACCACAAAGTTTCATCTCCATACCTTTTGACTTGAGAAAAAACCAATAAAATTAATGCTTAATTCAAATTCATCTAGCAATATTTTTATTTCTAGGGCTCTTATTCACCAACATAGCTTAGGCTAGTATCTTGGAGTAGGGAGTAATTAACTCTCCAAGATAGTTTAAACAAACAAGTAGTCGATCTTGCGATAGGAAAAATTCCAATTGTTTCATCTATGCTCTGGGAAAGCTCCTCTTAAAGGACAAGCACGAGATCATATATGAACCAGTGAGGTAATCAATCCTTCCTCAATGGGAACGATAAAAGATATTCACGTGTTAAAAACAGTAAACCTCGGATTGACCATTGTCGAGGAACCTGGGGTCACTTGTTGGTAAACCTTGGATTATGTGAAGGAGCCTTCAAGGGGATTGATCTTTGTTACTCTGCCCTTGCGTGCGTATCGGATCGTAGACTGTTCCCCTGGGCATATTTGCCTCTGTTGGTAACCTCAGTGGCTATTATCTTTAGGATTCTTTGCTAAGGTGACAGTGGAGGGAATATTCCACTGTACCTGGAGCAGACATTGACTAGACTCACTTGGACTCTCTGGGGGGTTATCTTCACTCGAGACGGTTTTGTGGAGAAACTTGTGCCAGTCTGTTTCATTAAGTAGGTTGTTGGGGTAACTGTTCCAACCGCCATTCTGTATTGAATTCTGCGAGGTTGGATTTCATCACCAACTAGTGTTTTCGGTATGGAAAAATATTGTTTTTGTGTGGTTTGAAATCTTAGATTGTTAGGTGTGTGATTCAATTTTCTTGTTCTTTAGAAACTTTAGGTGGTTTTCTTGAGATTTTCTTTTTTCTCGTGTGAACTAATTAATTAGTTAATCATGGCTGAATTACCAAGACAATCCCGTAGACTTTGGGGGCAGCCTCCCGAATATACACCAAGTCAGCTTGAAGGGCTAAGAGCTCTTGTCACACCTAGTGAAAGTAGAGTTGGGTCACCAGAGGCTGGAGAACCATCTTTGGTTATTCATCCTAATTATCAAATTCTAGCAATAGGGTATATTTCTAAACCACTTTGAGTTTCCGAGCTTACTGGTAGTTTTTCTTCTACTCGTGAATTAGTCGAGGAACCTGAAATTTATGAACCCAAAGCTAAACTTGCTGCTAATCCATCTTGAAGATTTTCTTCTCCAGTTTCTAGTGCTCCTGGTTCACCCAGGGTAGGAAGTGTCATTACCCAGAATCTTCCATCTGGACTCATTTCAATTGAAGAACTTGTTATCCCAGATGAGGATATAACTCCCCTTAAAAATCAACCCAAATAGAACTTAGGGAGTTTGAATCTATCTTTTATAGTCCTTTTTGAAGTGATGCTTGGTACGTATCTTTGACGAACTTTTTAGAAAATCCGGGTCTCGCTGCTTCACCACCTCGTATTCCTTTTCATCCAATGCCCAGAGGTTATTATCCTCCTTCAAATATGTCAAATCGATCATCCATTTTTTCCCAAAATCCAAAAACATTTTTATATGGTGGTCCTTTTGTTCCGTCTCGGTATCAGTCAGTTTCTGGTACTTTTTCAGTAGCGTCTCCTCAACCCATCGAACATGGGGTATCATCTAGTTATAACAGAACTCCACCGTTGAGTGTAGAATAAATACTTATGATGTCTGGTGATATTCCAAGTCCGCAACCCCAAGGTAGGCAGATACCACCTAGGGGGAAGCCTCAAGGTAATCAATTTCTGCCTGGGGCGCAACCTCAGGGCAGTCAAATACCACCTGGGGGGCAACCTCAAGGCAGTCAAATTCCGCCTGGGGGGCAACCTCAAGGTCAGTACATAGCTCATGGATAGTACATGCCTCAAGCTCAACCATAGACTCAATATATGCCTCAAGGTCAACCTCATACTCAATATATGCCTCAAGGTCAACCCCAGTATCAATATATACCTCAAGGTCAACCCGAGTTTCAATATGTGCCTCAAGGTTATCAACCTCAAGGTCAATATCGATCTCAAGGTTTCCAACTGCCTTCTGGTCAACCATTTGTTCAAGGAATTGGAAATTATTAGTCCTACACTCAACCTAGTTATGGTCCTCAATATGCTCAACCTGTTATGGGTCCTTGCCCCAGAAAGAATATGGTGTGGGATCCATCTCAAAATCAACAAATTTTACAACCCAATGTGCAGTTGTCATCTCAACCTGGACAACCTATGGTTTCTGGTTCAACCCAGCAACCCGTCCAACCTACTATTCAAACTTTGGCACCTGATGTAGCTCATCAGTCTGGGCCTAATTCACCTTGAACTCCATTTCAATCGACTGCTGCAACTACTGTAGCTTTTGTTCAATATACCCCACCTACTTTTGGAGTATCGACAGCTCCGGTTTCTATTGTTCCTGTATCAACTCCTCAAACCTCTATACCCCAGTCTAGACCTATAATTCAGACTTTGGTTCAGATGCCTATAGGACAACCTGGTCTAAGTACGGTTGTCACAAGTCAACCTCAATTTACTTATCAACCATACGAGGGACAATATCAATACGGTCCTGCTATGCAAGGCCCAATTTAGCAGTATCAACCATACCTTGGGTATACATATCAACAACCTCAATCTCAACAACCCCAGTTTGGTCCAGTTAATCTTGGTTTTCTGGGAGGAAATAATATTCCAAATGCAAATCCAATTCCAGGTTACCTTGGATATCCTCCTCCTGGAGCTAGTCTTGTGACTCAAGGTTTTCGAGACCTTAATTGTCAGTTACCATTCATTGTAACTTTGGATTTACCTAACTTGTCACGCCTTATGAATGATCCAATTTATTATCTTCCATACTGGCTACCAATGCCTAATAAGTCGCCCAGTGATATTCCCAAGTTTGACGGTAAACTTGGAGAGGATCCGTCAAACCATGTGATGACTTATCACCTCTGGTGTGCATCAAATTCCATTATAGATGATTCAATTCGCTTAAGGCTTTTTCAATGCACTCTAATTGGTCTCGCGGCTAAGTGGTACATTGAGTTGGCATGAATCTATTTTTATAATTTTAGTCAGTTAGCTACTTCATTCTTGACTCATTTTCAGTTGCCTATCAGATATGACAATGGCACGGAATTATTAACTTCATTAAAATAGTCAAAGTCTACATATATTTTAGACCATATTCATGAATGGCGACGTCGACGACGTTTAGTGAAAGTTTATATCCCAGATCAAATTTTGGCAGAATGGTTTGTTAAATCCTTATTACCAAAAGTCACTGAGGATGTAGCTAAGGCAGGAGTGGTTACTGAGGAGCAAGTAATTGCTTAGGCTCAGTACCTTGACCTCGTTTACACGCAGTCGGGTACTTTACACGAAAAAATCCCTGATCTTCCCAAACAAAATCAAATAAAAACAACTCCTTCAGGGTCTCATGCCGCTAATGGTATGATTGGTACAGTTAATACCAAAAGTAAGAAGAAATATGCAAAGAATTCTTATCCTATTATAACTTTACCAGATTCCCCGACAGGAGAAGCTTCCGCTGAAGTTCATGCTGATATTCATGTTCTAGAATCTTCTACGGCCAAACCCAAATCCGGCAGTAAAAAGAAAGGGAAGAAGAAAAATAAGAAGAACGCAAAAGAGAAACCAGAAAAAACTAAATCTACTAACGAGAAACGTAAACCTCACTATCCTTGTCTCATCTGTGATGAGGAGCACTTTACAAGAGATTGTCCACATCGAGCTGAGGTTTTGAAAATCGTCAAAGGTTCTCAAACACCTGCTGTCTTGAAGGATACTTTTCCTAGTCAAGATAGTAAGATGATAGCTTCTTCCTGAAAGGCCTCAGACGAACCAATTATGATGATGTCCCATGTCAGGATTATGACGTGATCTCAAGATTATGGAAGTAAGAATCTTGTTGGTGGTAAGGAACTAGAATCTTCTAGTTCAAACCCATCAACTTCAACTCCTCCAGGTTCTGATCCACTACAGATCGAGAAACCTAATCGAGACCTAGTAATCAAACCGCCTGCTAAAAGTATACTTCAGAAGTCAGCTTTCAATCCACATGTAAGAGCTGCTCAGAACTATAACATTGTTGAAGATTTAGCTATATCCCCTTCAGCAATGTTGGCTTTGGAGGTGCTATAATCATGCCCAACACAGCGTAAATTGCTTTTGTCTGCTATAGGAGCCATTGATGTTCAGGATTCCAATCTTATGATCTTCGATTTAGAAAATAGTACACCTCGCTTACCTCATCAAATGGCTTTCCAGATCCCAATGTTAGCAAAAAATAGGCCTTTCTTTCAGACTGTGATTGATGAGGGAGCTTCAACGTGTATTATGTCGATTTCGTGTTGGAAATCGTTTGGTTCTCTGACACTTAACCAATCCTCAATGATTTTGAAGGCTTTTGACGGCCGTGGGTTTCATCTGTTAGACTCCGTCTTGCCAGTTTGTTGTCAGGTCCAAATTCAACAAGGGTCATTGTAATCCTTGAGCCCAGGGTTTTGTCTACCGAGTCTGCATAAGAGGTTCCAGATCAATTTTCAGTTCAAAATTTTTTATCATTGAATATGCTCAAGGACATTTCTTGTTCAAAACTCTGTTTTGAATAAGAAATTGTCGAATTCAGTTTTTGTAATAAGATGTATTTTTCCACCATGAAGTTCTTCACTTGCAGAATTTGGGCCTCCTTTGCTAAAGTTAAATGCCAACATCCCTGTAAAAATGCCAAAAAATATGGGGGTGCGCACTCTGAGATTGAAGTGGGCATTTGAAATCGGTGATCGGAGTGGATATTCAGATCCATAGTTGAAATGAGTATTTGAATCAAAGGGAAGATTAGAAAAATAAACCTGTTCGAAATGGTTTTTCCAAACTGGAGCTTTCCAATGGATTTGTCACGTTTCACTCATATAGATTCGTTGCATTGGATCTTGGATATGAATGTTTTTGCGGGTGAAACATATGATCAAATAAAGGAGATCACATTTTTATTTTGAATGAGTTCTCTTTACCACCAGACAAAGTTCTAGTTGTATATGTTCAGTGCATATATAATTGTAAAGGGATGTATGACATCTAGGGTACATGCTAGGAAACAAAATTGAGTCTGGGCTTTGTGATGTTGAGTTTAGCTCTCCGTTAGGCACAACGTAGAGGAATAATATGGCGAATGGAGGGTTATGATGTTGAGCCATGCGTATACATAGGCATCAGTGCAAACATGGGTTATGATACTGGATAATGTAGGTTGACGAGGCGAAATAATGATGGTAGACTCCACCGTGAGGGACTGCAAAGAAAATCATCTCAGCTTGAGCCAAAAGTACAGACCCAGATCCTTCAATGAACTTGTTGGACAGAACATTGTGACAAAATCCTTGATGAATGCTATCCTGAAACAGACAGTTGCATCTATATATGTTTTCTATGGGCCCAAAGGGACAGGGAAA
The DNA here is from genome assembly GCA_000404065.3 of Pinus taeda. Classification (NCBI taxonomy): domain Eukaryota; kingdom Viridiplantae; phylum Streptophyta; class Pinopsida; order Pinales; family Pinaceae; genus Pinus; species Pinus taeda. The sequence continues at coordinate 126,668 of APFE031050362.1, forward strand.
ACCACTGTTGCGATATTATTTGCTGCAGCAATGAATTTTTCATCTCGCAATAGAAAATCAGGACCATGTCGGGAATGCAGAGAATGCTCATTTTTTCAGTCTGGCGAAAATCCTCATGTCATAGAGCTCTATGCAGCAAGCAATAATGATATTGGAAAACTAAAGTTCTGCCTAGAATATTGAATTCTCTCAGTCAGCTTATCAACTTCTGAGTACAAGGTTTTCATTATAGAGGATTGTCATGATCTGAGTCACGAAGCATTTGGTACTATGTTGAAATTTGTGGAAAATCCTAATAGTTTATAGCTATCTGAATGTCAAAAATTCCAATTTCACAAACTAAAAGATGTCCATATGTCCTGTAGACTTCATAAACTAGTAGTTTCAGAAAATATTGACATTGAGGAAGATGTGTTGCATTTGATCACATTCAGGGCAGAGGGCTCGTTACGGGATGCTGAGAACGCATTGGAGCAGTTCAGCCTTCTTCCTACAAAATTCAAGGAGCGCGTGGCGCATAGACTGCACGTGGTGCACTGGGCATCATTTGTCAGTACATTTTTGTGTGTCTGCGGCACACCAAACCAGCGCGGCACAGTAGGAGTGCGCGCGGCACATTAACAAAATGGAAATTGCAGCAAATGATTCGCTTTGGTAAATTGCTTGTTAGACATTATATCCATGTGGGACTTGCTGTGAAGGTAGAGGTAGTCTTGAAGGAGCTGGAAAACGTTAGCCTCACATACAAGCGCAGTCGTTTGAAAATGAAGATGGAATTTCTATTCTCTTTTTTTTTCAAAAGATTTTCCCACATGAATGGAAAAATTTTCTAGAACGTATTGGTCGAGATCAAACTATACTGGATTCAGAGCTTCAGGACAATTCCAGTGATCTCTTGGAGTTGCGCTTATGGGCTTCATATCATGGCCAAACACTAGCAAGGAATTGTTCGAGGTATGATGTACTAAAGAAAAGCTCTTATGCTATAAAGCTATGTCGAGAAGCAAGTCTCTGGGGACATCGAGGCTGGTATTTTTGGAGTTGATTTGACAAATACACATGGATATGAGCTATGATGAATTTTAGGATGCTTTTATGATTTCCTTAAATAATATTCTGTGGAGATTAGAAAAGGCTGGTACCTCAACAAATTAATCCAAGAATGAAGCCATTTTGATCCGTGATAATTCCATCTATGGGCAGACAGCCAAGGCAAGGTAAATGCAGAGAACTCTATAGACAACTAAAGGTATGTAAGGATTCTTTTGGGCTGGGGATGTACAAACAGTGAGGCATTCGCAATGTTTGTATTTGCAAATGAAACCATCGAAATGGATCAGGTAGGCAATTGTTATCGGCGTTGTCTCCACGGCTCATAGGAAATAAAACTAAAGTGCAACTAGCTCTTTCAAACGTCGGCTGTTAGTTAATATGTATTTAAAACATTAGCTACTTGGATTTTAGTTTTTGTCTTATGTCTAGTGAAGTGCGATTGATCTTCAAAACAAGGTTTTTGATCAAAGGAGTTTTCATTTAAAAATGGTTTTGTTTCAAATGGTAACGTGGCTTGATTTGCAATGTGCTTGTCAAAAGGTGACCTCCACATTCCAAATGCTATTTTGGTCTAACAGCAAAAGGAAAATGGAAAGTATAACGTGGCAGTCCAGGTCAAAGACAAAATTAGAACAAAGACATCGATCATAAGTAGAATAATAGGACTTGAGGCCTATTTTTATTTTCAGTTGCGATTTAAAGGAGTTCCACCTACAGATTTCACTATTTTTTGGTCATCAACAGATTCAAGGGGAGCGTTGTGAACAGCTGTTTGACTTTGCAGGTTTGGGTTTTGTTAATGATGATCCCTTAGTTTTAGTGGATCTTTTATCCCACAGATAGTTTATGTGTTGAGAAATCATTTGTAAAGGAGATAATTCCGAAAGCAGGTGGTAGTCTATGACAAATGGCATATTTGAAGATTCCTATTTCAAAAGATTTTGACCAGCAACCTTCAGTACTCGAGACATTTTGCAATCTGATCCAGATTTGGTTTATTTTCTGGAATTTTTAATTAGTTTTAATTACTAGAAGTTATTTTTATGTTCCTAGAAGCTAGTAACAGCTTGAGCATGTAATTTTTATTTAAGTAATACTTTGTACTTTGGAAAAAGTTCTAAGAGCTGGTGCGTGGAGAAGAACAGAGCACTTTCTTGTACAATTTTTGATAGAGAGTTTAATGAAAAATACAACTCTGACCCCTGAGATTCCTGTGGTATGACATTTGACATTTGTTTCTTCTCTGTCTCATATGTATCTTGTAATGTTTTTCATTTCATTCCTAAATCATTTCTGTTGAATACTTTTAAGTGAGAAAGGTAGAATTCAATTTATTTGCTCTGTCTTGAGGAAGTATTCATAGTTAATGTTTTCTTCTATTTGACAAGGATCCATCTTCTATGCCCTTGTCAACTTCTCAGCAGTCTTGCCATTCCGTTTATCTCAATTTAATTGTTAAATTTGTTGCCTACCTTGCCTCAGGAGATAATCCCTATTTTTGATTATATTTCTCTATTCAAGTTGTTCTTTGCTCCATGCAGCCCAGAAAACCCCATCATTCATTACAACCCCCTTTCCTATCAGTTTACTAGCCTAAAATCAACATTCACTATAGGTCATCTCAGCCCCTTTAAAAACCTTTTGCCGAGATAGACCTGGAGAGAGCCCTCTCCTGTCCTCGTAGGGCTAGCTACGAGGCTGAGCGTGGTATGATGTTGCCTCGAGTCTTACCTTATTTCAGCCTAAGGTAGATTTGAGCACTAACATCATCCTTATGGCATTCTGTAGGATTTACCTATAGGGGTAGAAGGAAAAATTGTTAATCTAGATGTGGTTTTGGTTGACGCCCCTCTAGATTAGAACCTTCTTTTGGGTTGCAGTTGGTCTTACGCAATGATTGTTGTTGTTTCATCGGTCTTTCGGCTCATTAAGTTCCCTCATAATGGAAATATCGTTACAGTAGATCAATTGAATTACTTTTCATCTGACCTAGCCTCTTCTGAGAGTATTCTAAATGTCGGTAAAACAACTACCCCTTATAAGGATGTTGGGATGGGATTAGTTAAAGATTCTAGTTTACTAGGAGCTTTTTCTTTTCTGCCTCCTAATGTATCACCTTCGTTTGCAACAATTCACATGATTTCATTGGACACTATTGTTCTTGATCATCCTTGGATCGTACCTTCCGATTCCGAGGTAGACTCATTTGGTGATGCCATGCCCTTGAGTCCATTTGAAGTTGCATATCAGGTAGTACAGTCATTTTCTGATTTTAGTTCAATCGAAATTGATCCAATAAAATGTGGTCCATGGGGAGTCACTTTCAATCTCAACCTCAGAATCAACAACTTTTTATGAACCTGTTTATACTAATGAGCAGATTCGTGAGATTTTATCTGTTGATGATTTACCATGGGAAGATCTTCATCATCGACCTTTTTTTTTACCTGAGCTTGATCATTTTGAAAATGATTTCTCATCTATTTTTACCACTGATTATCTCAAGGAATCACAGAATCCATTGAAACATCCTGATTCTGAGTTGAATTTGGGAAATATTTCTCGAACAATTCCTATTGACATTCAGTAAAACCCGGAATTATTGAAAACATTCATATAGGTGCATCTTGTACAAACGAGGAAATCCAAACCTATAAATCCCTATTTCAAGAATTCTGTGATGTGTTTGCCTGGTCATATGAAGAAATGCCAGGAATCGATCCATCAATTTTTGTCCATGAAATAAAAACTTACCCGGATGCTAAACCCATCCCGCAACGTTTGCATCAGATACACCTAAGAAAAGCTGCTACTATTAATGTTAAAGTTGACAAATTACTTCGAGCATGTTTCATATATCTGATCCCTTTAACGGGTTGGGTATCGAATATTGTTCTTGTTAACAAAAAGCAAGGAACGATAAGAATAGGTATTGATTATAGGGATATTAATCGAGCTTGTCCAAAAGACAATTATCCAACTCCCTATATCGATCAAATAATTGATGATTGTGACAGTAGTGAAATGTTCTCCTTTATGGATGGATTTTCTGATTACAATCAAATTAACATACTCCCTGCTGATCAACCAAAAACAGATTTCATTTTTCCATGGGGGACATTTGCTTATTGCAAATTACCTTTTGGGTTGAAGAACGTCGGAGCAACTTTTCAGAGGGCTATGTCATACGCATTTCACGACATCAAGCGCATTGTGCATCCTTATCTCGATGATTTACCTACTCATTCATTACATAGAGCCGACCATCTCACTCATTTACGAGCCATTTTTATGAGATGTAGGCATTATCGAATTAGGTTGAATCCACACAAATGTGTTTTTTGTATAGAAACAGGTCACTTACTGGGATTTGTTGTTTGAAAAGCCGACATTCGTGTCAATCCCTCGAAGGTTAAAACCATTGTCAAATTGCCTCCACCTTCGACTCTTCGCCAAATCCAAAGTTTGCAAGGGAAAGAAAACTTTTTCTATCGATTCATTCCTAACTACGCTGAGATACGAAAGGTTTTATCAGGTCGTTGAAATAGAACACTCCATTCTTTTGGGATGAGATAGCTCGGAAATATTTTGATGCACTTAAACACGCGTTAACCCATGCACTGTTATTGCATCCTCCCAACTACAACCAATATTATTTTTTGTACCTCACCACTTCTCATTCCGCAATTGGGATGGTTTTAGAGCAGGAAGATGAATTCAATGATGAACATGTGATTTACTATCTTAGTCAAACTCTGAATCTAACTGAGCTAAAGTATTCACATGTGGAGAAATTGGCTCTGGCAGTTGTTCAAGTTGTCTAGCATTTTCATCACTACATTCTACTACGCAAAACCACCGTACTTTCTGACTGTAACCTTATGACATATATTTTGACTAAAAAATTTCTAGGGGTCAAGTATTTCAAATGGATCATTATCCTGCAGGAGTTTGACTTGGAATTTGAAAAGTCAAAGTCAAAGAATTCTTTGGTATTTGTAGAATTAATGTGTGATTTCCCGCGTACTGATACCGAAACTGTGGCAGAAGAATCACTTGTGGATGAATCTTTGTTTCTTATTAGTACTCTTGACCCATGGTATGGGGATATAATAATCTATCTCTAAACCCAATCTTTTTGGCCTGAAATTTCATGGTCTCAATGAAGGAAAATACGTTTCCAATCCCAATAGTACAGAGTTATTGGAGATAACTCTATCTTCGTGGAGTGGATTCTATTTTCCATCGTTGTTTAACTCATGAGGAAGCTAAAAAGGTTCTAAATGACTGTCACTCTGGAGCGTGTGGCGGTCATATGTCTGGGTATGCCAAAACCCAAAACATATTGTGCGCTGGTTATTTCTAGCCATTCTTATTTAAAGATTGTGTAGATACAGTCCAGAAATGCCACAATTGCCAAATTTTTGATCGAAAGATGCGTGCTCCACCTGCTCCTCTCCACCCTATAATTTTTCGTTGGTCCTTTCACCAAATGGGGTATTGATTTTATTACATGTAACCCTCACTCAGTCAGGGGGCATGCGTATATCATCCTTGCGGTAGATTATTTTACCAAGTGTGCTGAGGCGATGCCGACATTTTCAGCAGACAGTAAAACTGCTGCTATTTTCGTTTTCAATCATATAATTGCTAGGTTCGGTGTTCCTCAAGCAATTATCACTGATCATGGGAGCCATTTCTGAAACATCATGATGATTGAGCTAGCAGATCAACTTGGCCTACGTCACGATAGCTCTACTCCATATTACCCATAGGCTAATGGTTTGGTTGAGCCAATCAACAAAGTTCTAGTCACCATGATCCGATGAACCATTGGTATTCATCGGTCAAATTGGCATAACATGTTATTTTTAGCACTTTGGGCATATCAAACCTCAGTCAAAACATCAACAGGTTTCACTCCTTTTCAACTTGTTTATGGGTTGGAAGCTGTGTTACCTATTGAATGCGAAATTTCGTCATTGCAAATAGCCATAAAATTACTTCCAACCACTTCCAAAGAGGAAAAAAATTTGTCATACTTAGCTCAATTAGATGAGAATCAACGTGATGTTGCATTAGCAATATAGACTCATGCAAAAAGGATAAAGGCTCTGTATGATCAAAATGTTACACCTCATAATTTTTTAGAAGGCGGCCTAGTTTTATTATACGATCAAGATAATGATAAGCTAGGGCTGGAAAATTCATACCCATGTGGCATGGTCCTTTTGTTGTTAAGCGCAAGCTGGCCAAAGGAGAATATGAATTAGTAGATTTTGACAGTGTCTCTTTAGGTAAACCCAGAAATGGGCTTTATCTGAAAAGATATTATGCTTAAAGTTTGGTGTGGAGATTCTGGTTAGAATAGATTTCTTTCTAGTTGGTGTGTTTTATATTAGAAAGTGTGCCCAGTTTAGAATGTGTTTTGTCATTATTCCTGCTTATCTTGGTTTTACTCTTGATATTGCAGATGTCGGCGTCTTCTCAAACATACATTGGTTTTGCTGATGGTGCTTTTCATAGTACACATAATATTTCTTCCGTAGCTTGGGTTATAAATTCACCCTCTGACGAGTTAGTATCTATGCATGGGGTAAGCCTTGGTCAAACAATGAATAAAATTGCAGAGTATAGTGCAGTGATTGAGTTATTATCTGAATCCATCTCATTCGGGATTTAGAGTTTGATTGTGAGGTTAGATTCTGAACTCATTTTATTACAGCTTAATAGGGTGTGTGCCATTAGAAATCCAGTTTTACTGAGATTATTTTGGAGAGTTCGTCTCTTGGAATGTGAATTTGACTACATTGAGTATCACCATATTCCAAGATATTTAAACACATTAGCAGATGCATTTGTTGCTCAAATGTTAAGTAGATATTTGCAATAATCAAGATAGTAAATTTAAAAGCATTCTATAAACATGTTATAGAAGATAACGAGTAATAATGATATACATAGCATAGAAGTGTGTCAAAATATACATTGTCTTCGATCATAGGTTGAAAAACACCTTATGATTCGCAAAAATGATAGCCCAAAAAATTATAAATTTCATATGAAGTCTACAAAGGTGATCATCCTATCCCTGATGATGATCACGATAAGAAACCACTGCTCGGGCTACCCTACGAAGGAACCTCCTAAAAGGTCTTGGGATCCCAATCACATAGCACTGAAGCCTAAGAGGAATATCATTTATGCTAGCCTCTAGAATATCTATTGTTAAGCACTCTAGATGACTCTCCAATTCGGCCAAGGTCTATGCTAATTGGTCTTGTGGGACCGGTGGCGCAGCAGCCAGGTCTCATAGGGCGGGAGAGCGGCTGGTCACCGTGGACCCACATCTGCATTTAAAACTTTTTACTATCAGTCTTTGGACGATTTAAAAACAAAAAAATATATATATATATATATATATATAATTATATATATATATATATTATATATTATATATAATTAGAAAATGTTGAAAACAATTTTACCTGTATCATCCCATTGCTCGCCTAGTGGAAGAGCCATGTCTGTATCACCATGCTAATCCATCCCAGCATATGTAAAATCTTGTATCACGGAAAGTTGGTTTCCCAACTAGCAAAAATACTCAGGTGGGAATCGAACAACCTCAGTCCCCTCCTCAGGATGGCAAGCCATGACTGCAACCCAGCGCATAATCCTACGATCTCGGGGAAGTCCAGCCTCAATGGTAAGTTGTTGTAGAACCAGCATAGGTACCCTCTCTAGGGAAAAGCTCACAACTAAGTAACCATATCCAAAGTTATTTAGTTGTCCATTATTTCCCCTAGTCAGTTAGCATTTCACATTGGCCAACACAACATCGCACCAGTTGAAGATGGTGCCTCGGAAGCAGTATATTTCCATGCGAATTTTGGAACCGGTAGGTAGATGCAATTATGCGCTCCTGCACAATATGGTGACAGTAAATGTGATCACTTTATAGTAAATGCGATCACAGTCGGGTGATGGTTTTGACATCTATCCATTTGTATGTGGTTTGGACATTGCAAAACTCTAGTCAGAGACTAGCGACAGACTGGCCACCTGGCCTAGACCTGAATAGAGATAATCCTTCGCCTCTCTTCGGCAAACCAGTTAGAAAATAAATTTCCTCTGGCTCGATTTTGAGCCGGTGGCCACGAATAATGAAACACTGATCCTACGTGCTCCACCTATCTACCAGCCATTTTAGAAAGTCTACCTATGCGCTCATGCCAAGTATGGCCCAAAATTTCAATAATCTGCATGCTCTTAAAGCCTATATTGAAGGTGGATGGAGTAATGCAGCGTTATCCACATGTTTGTGTTCTCTTTCCCACCAAACAAGCATTTTGTGTACCTACATTGCAAAATAGGGGGATTAGAATATTGTAATTTCAAAACGTTTAGGCAGAAATGAGAAAATATAGGGTTTCAAAACACGTTTCGTGGGGTCCAGACCCACCGGGTTAGGGACAGTTCATAGGTTCACACTCATCCTTAAGGGTAGGTGTGGCACCCTGACTTTTTCTTTTGTACAAAAAAGTCGGGGTTCGCATGGTACACATGGTACGCCTGTGCAACCACTGCGAGTGATTTTTAACCAAAATTTTCTTTAAAAAATGAATTTTAAAGCCCTCAAAATGAAAATGAAATGGATGGAATGCAAGTCAAGGATGATGTGGATTACCTGGGGAGGACGGTTCTTGATTCCAGTGGTCAGATTTTCCGCAATCTTCACAAGAAGTTTTCTTACCAAAAGCTATTACGTTTTACTCCAAAGTCAAATTGTGATAATGAATTTGCAAAAGCCCTTTTTATAAGATTTTTTGAATAAATGAGTTTTTAATTTATCTATTTTTCACTTTGAAAAGGTCACTTTTGATGCATTTTTATCAATTTTAAACAGATATGATTAATGCTTGTAGTTTTTGTATAGAATATTGGGTTTTGAGGGAAAATTGATCATTTTCAACAAAAAACATAGGAGTCCTCTTACAGTTCTTTTCTGACTCGTAAAATATGAAAAGATTGCCAGACTTTTGTCGTTTCAAGTTTGATATTGGTAATAAAATGACGTGTTTTGATTTCTTTTTTAATTTTTCAAATTAAAGACACTAATTATGAAAAGTACTCCTTGATCATAATGGTCAAGCGGTTCTCTCAAGTATTATTTTATGCTTTTTTAGACTTGGGAGACACAAATTTACGAAAAAGGACAACCATGGAGTTTTCTTAAGTTTTTCTTTTGACTCCCTAAAATTGAAAAACACTGAGTTTCTCCTATACTGGACTCGTTAAAATTTAACAGTAAAGGACCTGTTGAATTTCAAACAGGAACAAACTGCTCCTTCTTAGGGTTTGAATCTTAAACTAAGTTGGACTCATCTGAAGGATGAGCATATAATCAAGCAAATGTTACCCTCCTCAAGCTTGTCAAAAATAAAGAGGTACTTACCAGAAATGGTGGGGGAAAAGAGAGAAAAATGAACCTGATTGTTGTACTTTGTCTTTTGAGACGCAGTTAACCACTCTTGAACACAACGCTTTTTGTTCACCTGGGTTGGGAAATCCTTTGCCTAATATTTAATCAAACCATATTGAAAGTCTTCAGCTGGTTTCCAGGTATTAGCTTTGGGTCAATTGTAAACAAACCATGCACACTGTCGTTATGTGTTCAAGAGGTCATTTTAAATAAACCATTCATTTGCAAAATATCTATCATCCATTTTGAACATCCCTGAGTTAATCCTTGTCAAATATATTTTTTCAAACTTGATCTATGATTTCATGTTATGGGCTTGCCTGCAACGGATCGCTTTCTATCGAATCCAACTCATTATCTAGAAAGATGATCTAGAAATTGTCAATTCCTTGGAATCTGGATGCCTCAATGGCAGGTTTCTCACCTTTGACAAGAGGTTGCATCATTGACATTCGATCAAAGGATTCTGTGACGTGTTTGACATCGACTCATTTATTCACATTTCATGGATTGTACTAAGTACTTTGAGGGCCATTGACATTACTGGTGGTTCCTCTCACACTTGTTACTAGTTTACATCATTGACTGGTAATCAAGTGGTTTCTACCATGTTAGACTTCGACACATTCATTCACATGGATAGAATCGCTCTAGTTCGGGAAGTTGAAATGAAGACCCTGGATCTAGTTTGCACCATCCAGGCTACGAGAAATTTTGTTATTCATTATACAGTGTACTATTCATAAACAGATGGTGGTGCCCATACTGTGTCTACATATGTCTATACTTGTGATGTATTACAAAACCATTCCTGTATCAAAACAGTTTAGATAGTTTCTAGTCAGTTTTGATCTGAGTATGGGAATGCCTACCTCAGCAACGATATGATCATATATATATATATATATATATATATATATATATATATATATATATTATATATAATATATATTGCATTGACTGTTTTTACAGGTTCCGACCCGGGTACCCACAGGAAGATCCTTGAAATGATAAAGCACTTCACTCTTCTTAGATGACAAAAACCATCCTCATCTGTTACAGACTTTGCACCTTAGTGGGCAATCTGTTACACAAAAAATTGTCACCATGACTTTCTGTAATCTGTGTGAGTCTATAACCACTCATACATACCTCCTTTTCAAGTCTTAAACCTCAACTCTGCATATCAAGCTTTGAAAATGATAGGAAGTCCTTAAAAGTCTTTAAAACTCTGGTTTCACACTTTCTCTTAGCATTATGTGCGGTGCCACACCTACTAGTCATTTCCCCTATGCATCTGACCATTCTGTATCTACATTTATCTGTGCGAACCCCTGTAAAAGTTAAAAGGGCACAAGTTTATTCTTAAAAGCTCACTTTGAATCAATTTTGGAAGCTTCTAGAGGGAATCTTGCGCTAGTAAGTTCGCTCCTTGAGGGTGCATGCATCCCATTCCTTAAGGAGCTAGCCCCTTGATGTGATGAGCTTATCCCCTTGAAGGAGGACTCTATCCCTTCAATGGTGGACCTATAACCTCCTTCCCTTGCACTATAAAATGAAGCTTTGGGCTAGTTACTTGGGAGGTTGAAAGCTGGATATTTTTTAGGGTAAATGCTGCTGGAACTTAGTCTTCCAAATTGAGCTTTTGAGAGGAAAAATCACATACATTTTGATCTCATTGGGAGGAGACTGAGGCTTGTCAAAGTAGAGGAGATTCCTGCTTGGACCCTGGGAAGAGCTTGTACAGCATCAAGGCACCAAGGTTGTAAAGTTCTTCGGTCTCAAAGTTAATACAATCAAGTTTATTTTTCTCAATAAGCTATGTTTAATGGTTTATTTCATAGACTCCTTGATCACTATGATGAACATGATTTATTATATTAGCTATGCAAGTGTTATTTGATGTGTGTTTGTTTGTGTTCGCAGGTTATTAGAAGGCAACTCTTTGAAGCTGTTGGAGCAAGGCTGGCACAAACTAGTGTTGGAATTAAGGTACGATCTAAAACACCTCTTAGTTTTTATTAATGAATCGAAATATGGTTAGAGAAAAGTAGATTTACTTGTCCTGCTTGTTGCTAGATATCAATTGATACTAGGGAGATCGGTCTTGTCCGCAAGAACGATTTATCCGCTTAACAGTCCTCACAAGGATTTCATTGGTGTTGGTTTAAAGAAATTCATGCCTTACCTAAGCTTACTCTAAGCACTTAGCTGGTGTTACCTTTTTTCTTGGTCGATAGAGCTTGACACTATAGCCACTTTGGTGAAATAGGGTAGAGGAATGGATTGTATAGGGTATTGGTCCAGAATGCAATAGGAGAATGGATCAGATCCATCGGGGTACCCATAACTCCATGCACCCGAAGACAAAATTAGTGATTTTCAGAGCATGAGAGCCATGGATTGGACCGAGGTTCACAATATCATAATCGAGGACCCGGTTTGCAAAGGTCCCATCAACATAAGAGCATGAGTATTGATAGAGGTTGTCTTAAGCTGTATATAAAGAAAACTAACACAAGTAAGAGTCATTTGGAGAGTAAGATTCTTTTGAGGGCTAAGAAATAATTTTTCTAGACTCTATAATAGACTCATAGAGTCTCTCATAGGTACTTGTAGAACAGTAGACTCATAGAGTATCTCATATGTACTTGTCGAACAATTTTTCAAATCTTTTCACCTATGGTTCATGACACATTTACTATTTGAAAATTTTGGTCCCAAGATTGACATGAATTTCATGCTATCAATGATGCACGATATGCACAAGAAAATGATTTCTTTTGAACATATGTTGATGAAGCCCATGACCCAATGAAGTTTGATCCATTTTTGGTTGCCAACGAGTGAGTCAAAGGCCAGAAACGAGACCCATATGGTAGATGTCATAAAATAAGGGGAACCATGTGATGATGTATATGTGGCAATGACGAGAAATCAAGCAGCCTGTCCAAATTCCTATTGTTCTGCTACGAGCTAGTGCTCACCTTAAAATATTAACAAAGTACTTCTTGTCAATATTTTACAAGCTATAAATAATGGGGCACCAACACCTTGTAATAAATCCTTCGGATAAAAGCTTATTCAATACATCATGATGAATTGAAAATATGATGAGGTGCTAATCTGAAAATGTGTTGTCTGGAAGAAATGCAAAACTTATATTATCTAGATTCCACATGGTGCATGAATCTCATTGGGATCAATTCACATTTGTAGTTTTCACATTTGCAAGAGCTAAAGGAAATTGTGATCAAATGAAAAGATTGCACAAACGCCCCCTCAAAGGCATGAGAACAATTCATGTTTGTAGGTTTGAACAATTCAAAATTTTAATTTTTGAATTAATTAAAATGCATTTAATTGAAAATTTTGAATTTCCTTGAGAATTAAAAAATTCGATGGATGAGACAAAAAGAAATTTTAATCTTGATCAATGGTAGAGATTTCTTTGACGAGGATCACTTGAACTAGCCATTGGAGGATTTATCTTTATTTACGTAGTCATTTGTTAACAAATGGTTCCGATCTTTGAGTCGTCTACTAAGAGAAAAGCTCTTGTGTAATGTTTTTCTAAATAATAAAGAATGACTTTGGGGTTAATATTCGTCGGCGTTAATCTTCATGGAAATACTGTAAGATGTGTCGTTTTCATGGTTAAATTTTTTTTTAGCAATTGATGGTAGCCTCTGAAGAGAGATTTGACTACATGTATCTTGTTGAGTCGCTAGGGTTTGAATAATAATCTAAATTCCGAATGTAATAGAAAGTATCACTATTTGCCTGAGTTTTATTATTGTTTTATCATTATATTTTGATGACTGAATTGGGTTTTGAGGGAAAGTCTTGATTTTTAGATCCTCGGCGTCTAGGGAAGTTTTCAGTTGGACCGGCCAACTCTGGATCCATGTTTTCTAAAGATCCCAGCTTAGTTTAATCCCAGGCTTATCATAATATTTTTATTGGTTGTGCATGAAGGGCTTTGAGCTAAGCATGTCCTTTAAAATTTAAAATTTAATTTTTTATGTATGAAATTGATAAACTTGGCTATTAAGAGACTTAGATGATTAGATTTGAGAGTGGAGTTGGACTCATACTCCTCGGAACTGATAGATCTACCATTCTTGTACATATATCTGTAAATTATTTTTGGTTTTCTGACTTGGGCTTTTCTGGGTTTTAGTTTTATCATTGTATATATCGTTTGAATATTTCTTGTTGTATTGCAACAACAAATTTGATGAATAAATATGTATAGAGTCTAGATCTAGGCCCTGCACGGTAGGATCTAGATCTCTCGAGTTCATCAACATCAGCTTGCAAAAATATTATTCAAATTAATTTTGTAGTCCAAGGGTTTAAAGAGTTTTAGATTTGGAAATTTTCTTAAGGGTTTCAGGGCCAAATCTAAAGCAAGTGGATTCAACATTTTAATTAATATTTCCAAAAAATTCTCAAAGAGTTTTTGTGCTACCATTTTTGCTGATTGGTTGGCTCCCTTGTTTTTTTGGGTCCCTATAAAATTTCAATTTTATTTTTTATGTTTTAAGGTTTTTGGATAATTTTGGGTTTCTTTGCTACATTCTCCCTTCTCATCAGTGTTCTTCTTGCTACCATACATCTATGTTTTGTAACTCCAAGTGCTGCCTTATCTCTGCGGCCTTCAATCAATGTCATCCTCCATCAAACCTTCAATCCACTTCCTCATTCTTCTCCATAGCTTCTCGTCTCCCTTCAACCTGCATCTCTGTCGAGCTGCTGCTACCCGCATTCTGCTCTCTAAACCCTCGCTTCCCTCTTTGCATACCCTCTACCTACCCATCACTTAGATCTGCATCCATCTCCGTGTAGCTCAGCCTTGTCCACAACTTCTCCCAGTGATGCTCCTTCCACACTTTTTCTTGCAACCCTTCGAAAACCCTCCGTCATTAGAAATCCTAGTCCTCCTTGTGTGCTCAAAATCTATAGATCCCTCTATTCCTCACTACCTCCTCCATAGCTCTATAAAAAAAACTGCTTGCTATACCCTCAACCTCCTCTGCCCATGCTACACAAATCTGCAGTCATTTACCCGCCCTCTGTGCATCCATTCCCGCTATAGCAAACAAAGTTCGTTGCCATAAACATCAGCATTCATCTCCTGCCCACACTTTCGTCAAGCTTTTTCTGCCACTGCCAAACTTGTAGTTATACAAAAAAAAACACTTAGAACTTTTTTAGTTTAGCTTGTATGCGCATAAATTAGGGTTAGTTTAGATTTTAATACATTCAATTTTTTTTTTTTTTTTTTCATTCTTTGACTTTAGTTAGATTCATTTTTTTTAATTCGATTTTATTTTGGTTTTTATTTTTAATATTTTGATTTGATTTGATTTTAGGTTTTTATTTTTAATTTACGATTTTTGTTTTGATTAAAAAAAAAAAAAATTCTAAAACTATAAAAATCATAAAAAAAATTGTAAAAAATTAAAGTCTATAAATTTTTTAAAATCCAAAACATTAAAAATTCTAAAAAAATTTTTAAATCTAAAAATTTTAAAGGTCCAAAACATTAGAAAATTCTAAAAAATTCTAAAAAGATATATATATATATATATTTTTAATCTATTTTTTTTTTTTTCTTTCTGATGACTATGGAATTAAAATAAAAGAGGATTTGTGCTTTCACACTAAAAAGTTTAATGTGGCCTATGGCCCATTAAAATTTCAATTGATTAATCCTTTTGATTTACTTTGTCATATTAAAAATTTAATTTCTTCATTGAACACATTAAATTAATTTCCTAAGCAACAATTGAATTGATTACATAAATTTTCTTTATGTCATTTAGTGCTAACATTTCTCTATTGTCAAGTGCGATTAATGTTTTAAAATTTATATTGGCTATAGGAGAAATTTAATTAAATTCCAAATCTCGGCCATTAATGAAAATCATATTAAATCTGGAATCTCTTGAATGATATAGTTTTGGGCATTTACACTTAATCATTCATGGTTGTCATTATTTGCCACATTTGTAAATTGCTTTGGATAACTTGTTTTTACCTAATCTGTAGTTAATCAAATAGTAAGGCACTAGGTTATAATAGTTTCTATCCTATGGTTGTTTCTTTCGTTTAATCTATTCATCTCAATTGAGCATGATTTGTCCTAAATTTATCAGGTTTTCTATCTTCAAGACTCTTAGAGACTGTGTTTCATAGGCTATTCTCATTCATTCACCTTAGTGACTACCCCCTTGACTTTTCTAAGAGAGAGTCTAACGAGAGTGAGTAAGCATTAGAGTGATAGCCCTTAATCTGAGCGTTTTTCTGGTGCCTAGACATTTTGTGTGACAACAAGACCCATGTCCTTTCTCAATTGCATTGAAGTTATTATGTGGTGCCACATTTTCCTTGTGACCTACATCCTCAGATATTCCTCATTTCTAACGCCATTTTCCTTCAGTATCCTCACTTCCATCCCTGTCACGATTGAAATCAGGCTTGTGCTTTGGTTGCTCATAACAATTCTTCAGCTTCTTGATGACTTTCTCTAATGACTGAGGCTCATCAAACACACCTTTGAATGATAATGTAATTTCATTGGTGAACCTTTCGATATTTTCTTTCTCATACTTGAGATAGGGCACATATCTCAACAACTCTAGAAATTTGGTTGTATAGTCTTCATTATTCATTGTTTAGGGATAAATTCCCCTAGGGTCTTGGGTTGATACCCTAGAAAATCAGAGGTTATCTACAAATAAAAACACCAATTCCACACAACCATGATGCTAATATAAACAAACTACGTGAAGAGAGGTGCACCTGGGGGTCCTTCGTTTGGGAAGATCCAGCCAGGGTCCAAACCCTCTTGGGGTTCCTTTTGGTCCTTCAACCTGCAAAACAATCAATTCCAGAAAGTACATCAGTATATTGACCAAGAATCATAAAGAAATCATCTTCACAGCATATTGAAAGGTAGTTAGTTATACAATTAAAACGACCATTCATATGTGAATCATAACATTGATATGATAAACATGAAGAAGATTTATATCAGGAACAAGACAAGTGTTTCTTTTATTATAGATAACTAAAGTACAGAAAGGAATGATTTCACTTGAGTCTTCCTTTTGCAGGTTCCAAGCAGAACCATCTTCTGGATTCATCCAGTCTCAGGCCTTCAACAAACTCCTTCCATGACTTACTCCAAGATATCTCAAGTAGTGGAAAGACATCATAACTCAAGGAAAAAAGGGTTTCCTGTAATGGGGGAAGTGCTGGAAGCACAAGGATCTTCAGACCTGGTCAGGGATAATCTTAGTAGAGCAATTTTTCTCTCTCTATCTTCTCCTCCTTAGGAATTCGCATTGAAGCCTTTTTATACTTCTCCCAAAGTAGGTTTTTAGTTGGGAATTCATTGCGAACAGTTGGGCCACAGGAACTAATAGGTAATCAACAAGTAAAACCCATGATATTTGCCTGAAATTAGTGAGATTTAATATTTTTTAAGTGTTTTAAGACATATACGTGGGTTGGGTATACACAGACCCACGTACGCACGCATTTAGCTCAGGGCAATGTCGCATATAGGGAATAAAACATTGTTTTTAAAGTATTTGTACTAGGTGTGGAAGGAGGGGTTTCCCTAGGCCATGAGTGTACCATCACAAACATCAAGAGTGAGATTTGGAGCTATAATAGTCACGGACCTCATCTTGAGCTCATAGAATTCCATGGGATTCCCATCATAATGTCTCTCAGACAGGTACTTCTTCCTTAAGTGTCTTTCAAATTATTCTTAAGTCATATCCTCTTCCTTGATACCTCTAGCATGGTTGACATCTTCCCACCAGATATATGATCTTCCTTCGAGGTTGAACATAGCTATCTTGGATTTTATATTCTCAAAGTAATCATGATGTATCAAAAATTTCCTCATCCCAGGTAGAAATTCTTCTGTATCTTTCGATTTGGTCGTATCAACATCAAAAGTAGGAGACTTAGCCTTCTTGAATTATCGTGGAAAGTATCCCTTCTCACTCTTCCTATAACGATGATGTTGGGTATGATGATCATGATGTCTCCTATAAGAAAAGCTATAACGAAATCCATGAGCACTAGACCTCCTCTCAGGTGTATCGAAGAGTCTACCACTCTTCATTGTATCATCCTTGTCTGGCTTGTGCCTTTTTTTAGAACTGCTTCCATTTTCTCCATTAGTCTTCTCTTCTTGTCTATCTCCATGATTGATTCCTATTTGTTCCTAATGTTGCCAACTTGAAAGGCTCTGCAGGATGGCTATATTAACCTCAACTTTCTTGTCTTAATCTTTCATAATCCTTTCAAATGTTTCAATCAACCTCTCATTATCTCTCTTGGAACTTACAATCTATGCCTTCAAACTTCTCAACGTATCTACTAGATCAAGAGATCCCCCCTCTCCCTATTGTTCAACTGACTTCTCCCAACCCACCAATCTCTCTTCTAGCCTGTACAGGGAGTCATATGAACTATACTCAACTATTCTTCTCTTCATCTCTTACCCTTCGATTTTCCTGCAATATTCCATTGTTAGATAAATTAAAGCATAATCAAAACATTACCTCAACTTATTGTATGTGAGACTATTACATCTAAACAAGCCAACTCAGATTAGCATGATACAAAATCACAAGCATATCAACTCATATATGGCTATCATAAAAGTAATAATAAATAGATAACATGCATATATGGTAAACATATAAACAACTAGAATGCATGCATAATAATCTTCATTTACCCTAAGGTCTATTTTTCTAAACCTCACTATGATACCACTCTGTAACACCCACCTGCACATTTACCTATTTTTTTAAGCTCACGAGGCTAAACATGGACAAGAGTGACTATGCACTACCCAACCTCCGAGTTCGAGTTATCGAAATGGGGTCTACCATCCTAAAACTTACCATAACTTCCCATAGACACCTAATCACCCAAACATCAAACAACATCCACTAATGATCTTTCCTTAAGTTGGAACTATATTTTTACCTAGCTTTACAGACCAACAAGATGCATGCAGTCTAGTCCATGTGGCCAGAAGGCTCTTGCCACCTGCACAATTCATCCTCCATGCAGTTATAGGAAAAAATCCCTAGTTCCATGCATGTGACCAGGGATTCATTACCAAAATTTTTGGGCTAACCTATAGGCCACTACCCAAACCCACCTAAACGTTTCCAGAATCCAATATATGATGATGATAAGTCTAAATAATCTATACATAGGCTCATATATTTCCCAAGCTTACTAAACACATGGTAAACATAGTAACTATTTGTTATGAATTCATATCTATTCATTGTTGCCTTAGTTTCATCAAAGACTCATCAAGAAGACTCACTGACCTCTCAAGTTAGTTGTATCAAACACTTGTTATCTCATGCATTCATATAACCATTCAATAACTTATCAAATCATGAAAAATATCCATAACAGGAGCACATCATTTAACCATACATATAACTATCACTTAACGAAAATGAATCCATGATAAACTAGTCATAAAATCAATGCAGTAACTAATACATCTACTCATTATTCTCAATAAGAAAAACACATAATAACATATGCATAATTCCAATCAATTTGGTACTTCCATGTACCACCCAACCATATATTAGGTTGAACCAAATATGTCTTTCATCCAATCACCCCCATGCCATATTCCAAACATGAATTTGGGATCACATTGGATAAACCATAACAAAATCAGCTAGGGAATCGAGAGGCTAAACCACCTCAATGACCACAGTGATTTCACCTAAACTGGTTTAGAAATCACCAAAACCAAAACAATCTTGGATGCCTTATAATTTCTTCACCATACCCTTCTAAATGTTCATGTCTCCATCCACCTGTTAAGATTTTTTTGGGGAAAACCATCTGCACACTCAACCCACAGGAATTTTCCTGAGATCACCTCAACAAGCATCCAAAATCTATTGGCAATCGAAAGCATAACCAAAACAGGGAAACCAATACGTCATGGTTATCCATGAAATGGAAAAGGCAAGGTTGTACATCGCTCTCAATCTAGGAAACTCCCATGCCAATGACAACAAACATGACCAATACATTATGGCATATACCATGCATCATATTCCATCATGCTAAATCACACATGCACATTGTTACGTGCAAATCCACAACTATTTTTTTCCCTTGCTTGTTGTTTTCCAAACATCCTCTTGTGCTCCCTTTCTTTTTCCTTTTTTTCTTGCTTAAGTCCTCCTTATGTCCCAAGTTCCTTTTCTCTCTCTCTTTCTCTTATCTTCTCTAAGTGAATAGTACAATGTCTAGGACTGTGTCCAAGAGTGTGTGTGAATGTTCTATATCCCTTTTCTTTTCATTCATACTTTCTTTTTTCCTTTAATTTTCCTTCATTTTCCCTTCCATGCATATTCTTGTCTCTTCATATTCATTTTCTCTAATTTTCCTTTATTTATTATATTAAATTTGCATTTATTGTGTTTTTCATTTTCCAATGCCAATTCCACTTTCCATAGCCAAATAGTAATAGTTAATTGCAAGTGATGCCCAATGTAATGTTTTCCTGGTCATTCATCTTGGAATATGTGTCCCATGACCTTGGTTTTATTTTGCCTTTATAATGCCCATTTATTACATGGAAACTTAACATGGGGCTATTGCACGTCCTTAGTTGTAATCCAGTGCCAAGAGTCTAATAAAACTAATAATTTTTCCATTGAATTCCTAGTTGGAATTTATGGAAAGTTGGAACTCACTTCCAAGATCCATTTTAGTGTCTCTAGCTCCTTCTCAGGTAACACCACTCGCAACACCACTCAAATGTACTACATACATCTCCTTCAGTCAACTACAAAAGCATCAAAAAAATTTCTTCCATCCAAAAACGTGGACCTCATATTTTAATTAATTATGCATTGCAATACATTACATCAAACAAAATTTTACATCACACATAAAACAAGTTACATACTACAATGGAATCATAAAGGACTAGTTGAGCATACACAACTTAGTCATTCACATATTATGCAAAATCACTCTTAGGGTTACAATCAATAATCCACCAACTATTAGGCACGTCATAGACATAGGGATGTACAGTACACAAATACCATAACTATCCAATTTAGGGTTTTCTAAACATGTATAGAATTACACATAAAATTACCATAATATATCCTCACACAGTGAACACTTATAAATAAAAATGGTCTAACCGACTATGGGCTCTCCACATTCCGCTTAGCCTTAGTCTCCAACTACAAGCTCATGTACCCATTACCAGCACCCAAGTGGCACAACTAAAAACTCTCAGTGGTTCCTGCCTTTTAATATGACTTATAGTTGGACAAGAAAGTCTCTTCCTATAGGTCTACAATATTTTATGTTTATCGATGTCCAAGTGCCAAGCATTTGAACAAAATCCCCATAATTGGTTACAGAATCCTAGTGAGGACACATCAGACACACCCAATCGAGTTCTTGACGAAAACTGCATGGCACTTATCCATAAAAAGACCAATAAACCCTCAGAGCCATTAATATCTCATAAGCACCAAAGTTCCTTGAAAACGGAGCACTAGTCCCTAAAGCCATCAAATCCAGATCTAGAGCTCAACCCAAGATTCACCTACTCCTCTATCACCTGGACTAAATATTTGATTTCCATAACCGACTTCCTAGCCCAAACTCTCTCGACAATTTTTTCCCACTGGTTGAATACACCATGCATAATAATAATCATGAATAATAAGGAATAATAATAGTTATCCTCCTTAGTGCATCCTAACTAGATAATAATAATAGGAACCTTCAATTCCTTTATAATGCATGGCCTTCATTTGCCGAGTGGTACTTCCCATTGCCATGTGGGGCCAAGGGTGCACACATGTCACTAAACCCAATTGTTGGATTTTAACCCTTGTATTTGTGCCTCCCATAATATTTCGTGGAGTGGCCTTTGCAGAAAACCTTGTTTTATGATTATTATTATGTTTGTACAAAATTAATTACAATCAGGATCTTCGTTCACTTAGCCATTAAATACATATAAATTTGGGTACATTATCCCCTCAATATATTTATCGTCTACATGAAAATGCAGGCCACATAACATCCCATCTGCCTCACTAGCCCAAATATCACTTGTATATTATTTAAATAGGTGCTTTAGCCTTATTAAGTCATAACTCATACCACTGGCCTTTCCATGTGGATACTTCAAGAAACATCCCAGCCTTAGTATCCACATTCATACATTTACAGTACAAATGTGAAGAAGGGGTATTACATCTACCCCTACCCCCTTAGCTTATGTGTTGAACATAATGCATGGGATATCCATGATATACTTTTGTTGATGAAAAATGACTTGAGTTCCTGCTATGTATCTACAAATCCATTTCATCATACATAGCTTCCTCCTAGGGCATCATCCATGCTTTCTGTGTCACCACACATCAACAGGATTGGGAGGTCCTCTCGCCATGCTCACAAGTATGCCATCTTAGCACTATCTCCATCGCACCTAGAGGGCATAAAAAAATGGAACTAACATCAACAACAATTAATCTTGATTCATATACAGATGTCCTTAATTTCAAAAGAACTACATCAAACATATGCATGCAAACCTTCATCTAAATACGAAAAAATGAATTTGTAGTTTTCATAATGTAACAATAATGCATAAAATCATGCGACACTAGCACTCTTGTGCCTCAAACATGAGGAAACATTATTCCTGCATGCCACGTTTTATATAATCCTCGTATACAAATCCTACATTTAACTCTTGCATAAAATCATCCTACAACCTCATTAATTGTTATTCTTATTCACAATTATTGTATGTGAATAATCTATTTGCTTATGCTCCATCCCTCTGGATGCCATTATTTATTTCATTTTTCCTTAATTTTAAATAACAATTAACTTACTCAGCTGAGACAACTATTGTAGATATTTCTTGTTACCTGATTTTTAAATCATATGCAATCTATTAAAATTATTTTGAGCTTCTCTTTTCTTTAACTCTTTGCATTTTTTATCAAGTACAAGCACTTGCATATCCAAAATAATTTCATGTTAGGATATTTTGACACATAGGAAATAGTTAAGTATAACTTGGTCTAGTATAGAGTTAGGTAAAGTGTGTTTCTTTACTATGTACTTTTGTAACTTACAATCCGACGGTCACGATATTTAGTGATCTGACAGTTCATTCTCTCCTCGGTATTACCGACACTTTATCCATGTCTTAACACCCGATTGTTCCATGATATCTATTTAAAGAGCATGGAAGGTCATTTGTAGGTTAACTGTTCATGAGAGAAGGTTATGTAAATTTTCATTCTTTCATTAATAAATTGCCTGAAGTGGTCGTGTTGGCTTAGGCCGTGGACTGTTTCCCTCTTTGAGGGTTTTAACCACGTCAAAAATATTGGTGTATTGATCTGTGATCTGTTTGTGAGAATTTCCCTTCGGTGTTCTGTTTGAGGAACTTACCCTATAAATTCCTACATGGTATCAGAGCTATTTGAGGACCATGTCCGTTGGTGATCCAAATCTGAAGCCGGTAAAACTGCATCCGACTGTCGTTTCCTAGATATCCTATTTCTGACTACTTTCAGGCTGAGAGGACCTCTCTGTTGTGTTAGGAGCATCTGTTCCAGTGAGGAACCCCTTTCGTTTCACCCGAAAAGGTTTCTGGTAGCCCTAGCTACGTCATTTTTAAGATATGGAGTTATATAGTGTTTATTTACAATTTCTAGTTATTTTCTCTATGTTTATTATTTCAGTTTATTTAGCTTCCTTTTTTACCAGATCTATACCTTTCATTTCTACGTATGCTCTTTGCCCTTCAACTCTGTGTGATCTAGGCAAATCAAAAACAGAGAGGAAGGATTTTTCTCATGTGTATGCTCTTTTCCGTTGTGCCTTAGTGTGATCTCTGAAAATCAGAAACATTGAGGAAAATATTTAGTTTCCGGGTAAAGCTAACTTTAAGCCACAAGGTTTGTTTTTCTTGTATGTCCGTGTTGGGTTTTGTGTTTTTTGTTTTGTAGGGAAAAAAAGAGCTTTCTCAAGAAAGCATGCAACTCAAAGCTCCAGTGACTAAAAAAAAAACAAAGCCCCCCCCCCC